>DWNE01004202.1:0-15531 GCA_018249875.1 Cecropterus toxeus
ATTTATACGATAGATAAGTGTGTGCGACGACTATTGATGCTAAAGCAGACGAACATCGTGCACGGCTGGTTATAATTATATTCTTAATGGCGTGCAGGGAATACACTAAACATGTACCAACAAACCAAAGAACTGAAAAAAATGTTAGGGTCATCAATTTAAATTATTATATATTTTTAAGAACATAATATTAATACATGTATTGTTTCCAGGTTAACATATTCGTAGGTTTTGTCATAGTTACATTTCAAAAGGAGGGTGAACAAGAATTCAAAGATTGCGAACTTGATAAGAATCAGAGGAATTGCATTGAATTTGCCTTAAAAGCTAAACCCGTGAGAAGGTAAACCCAAAATCTTAAATCAGTAACTAATATTTTAAGAATATTGGAGTAGCAAACAAACATGCATTCCATCTGATAATAAGTGATTAATATCTGCTGATTCTGTATGAAGTCAATCACACATGCATTGCTATTTTGAAGGTCTGAGTGTCGGCAACCACACTTTTCTATTTTTACAGTGTACAGTTTTAGTGAAAAAATAATAAGTAACAGCTTAAGAGTACACTACAAATATATAATTGATCTTAAAAAAGTAAGGAGCATTTAAAGATGAAACAGAAATCTAGAATAGAGTTATGTTAAAACTCCTGTTATATAAGAAATGAATAACGACGGTGTATCCAAAGTTAACCTAAAATTAGTGTATTTACATAATGTTTTTAATATCTACAGATACATTCCAAAACATCGCATCCAATACAAGACGTGGTGGTTCGTGACGTCGCAACGGTTTGAGTACTTCATATTCTGCTTCATCGTTCTCAACACTGTTGCTCTGATGATGAAGTATCATGACGCAAATCCTGATTACAAGAAGGTATGATAGCATATTTTAATTCGATAATACTTGAAACAAATTTTGAATTTAATTTATCTAATATCTTATTTTGTATTATAAAATTAGTAAGACGGGTATGCATACTATCTGATAGTAAGTACTAAGTACCTACTGCCCTACCCATGGACATCTGTATTCAGATAATATGGACATTACTCATAATGATGACAAATTACTTAAATCTGTTGTAAGCAGATACAATAGATTTAGATCATTAGGTCATACAGAGCTACAGATTCGTAATTGGCATTAGAATAATATCAGGGTTGATGATGATCATAAAAAAACCTATTATTAGTTCTTTTCAATGGATTCAATTATTATAAATCCCGAATTTCTTAAAATGGTGGAAAATATTAGTAAATAAGTTAAATAAATAAATTAGACCAGTAAAAATTTTTATTACATTTTTTGACCGGTAAATATTTATAAGTAATAATTATATAACTAATGTGTCTATAGTATCTATTGAATTCTATATCTTGGTTAATAGAAGTTGAATAGTTAGGAAAGGAACAATGAAACTTATATCTGATGTTTCGTTTCAGTGGTTGGATTATCTAAATATGCTATTAACTAGCGTATTTATGTTGGAGTTCGTTTTCAAGTTAGCTGCTTTCAGGTTTAAGGTATTTATATAACTTTCCTTATTCTTAGTTCTTCTTCTTACGGCGCTACTACCCTTTGCAGGGCTTGGCCTCATCAAAAGAGACAAGGACATCTGTAAGCATCTTTATATAGAACAGTAGTTCCACCTAAAGTCGATCACATTTGCGTTGCTACTCTCGAGAACTAAGATAATCAATTCATCATGAAAATAACTTAGTCATTTGAGATCAGTAATTTACCTTTGAAAGGACAAGAATCTTATCAGAGGTTGAAAGAAGCATTACAAAAATTGAAAAATAAGTTGGGACTCCTCATATCATACTCTTACGGCTTTCCACAGCTAAGTTAGTACGTTTCAAATACATGTTTCGCCCTTGTTTTAAAAGAGAACAGAAATCGCAGTACCACAGTAGCATAGGTAGAAAACATAAGGAAATTCACCTCTTACCATAAATTTTAATCTCACATAAAAATTGTGAATTACACTAATCTCGTTGTTAATTTGTTTTTCATTTTACACTTTCAGAATTACTTTGGAGATGCCTGGAATACGACAGATTTTATTCTTGTTGTTGGAAGTATTATAGATATTGTCGTTACTCAAGTCAATGAGAATAAGATACCAACAGTAAGTATAATAAGTGTTTTTGGAGATACCGAAGTTCTACTTTTAACTTCTTTAAATATAAGCTCACTAGTGCGTTGCCAGTATGAATTTGGCAAAACAGATAACAACAGACGTGCCATTAGTTAGAGATTTTTTACAAAGTGTATCTACTTCAATATAAAAATGGTTTTGTCTGACTGATAACTTAGAAAATTATTATTTTCAGCTCGGCAGTTCGAATGAGAGCAATGAGGTGAGTTCTTTAAGAAACTACAATTTTTTTTCATGAATTTGTAACTAGTTCTAACGTCAAATTTGTTGCTTTTTTACAAACCGGTTGCAGTTCACCTTATGGTAATTGACACTGTCGTCCATAGACAACCTCTATTGATTATAGCCTTTGCTGAGATCGGCAATATGACCTGCACCTACTGAGGATTAAGAACGCTTTGGATAAATATATGTCCCATATAATATATATTAACACACCATTAATAGTTAGTTAGTTAGTATAAAAACATTAATAGTAATTCAAAAATATGTTTGGCGTTGGGACCATTGGTATCCCTCCCCCCTAAATGGTTCTATCTCCGTATAAAATCACTGTTCTACTACTTTTTAAATTTTTTATTTCATTTTCCAGGGTACACTTTTAAAATATATCACGTTCTTCCGTCTGTTCCGAGCGATGAGACTTATCAAGTTGCTCTCCAGAGGAGAACGAATCCGAACGTTGCTTTGGACCTTCATCAAGTCCTTCCAAGCCCTACCTTACGTCGCCCTTCTTATCGTGTTGCTGTTCTTCATTTATGCTGTTGTTGGAATGCAGGTATGTCATACCGTACTGTATCTTCTGTAAGACATTACACAGGCTTGTGCTCCATTGTTCCCAGGTAGTTTAGCAGGATTATCAGTTTTATTTGCTCTTACTCTTGTATGTCCCATGATATCTAAGACCGCTAGGAAGATTACATAGATTCACCGGGTAGATTTGAGTACGTAGTTTCGCGTCTAATCGTGATGCTATGACGCTTTAACCAATCCGATATTGAAAACAACACTTCCTGCAGTGAAACTTTAAATATTTTTTGAAAAGTCGCATAACAAAACCAAATACTGTACAGTATCCAGTGTACAGCTCCGTACCTGTAACAATAGACCTATACGCTCTTTGGAGATGTCTTGTCTGGTATTCTACCTTTATACAATACGAGAGCTAACTATACTTTTAATCTGATTTACAGTTATTCGGCAAAATGGATTTATTTGGCGAAGTTATAACAAGAAATAACAACTTCAGGACCTTTACTGGAGCCCTGATGGTGTTATTCAGGTCTGCTACAGGTAACCTTATCACAACACCGTTTTATTCTTTTTTAATATGAAACAAATCATACTCACAAAATCAGGCTTCTGATACATGTGATTTCCTTATGGCACTTTTAAAATTACAATGATGTAAAAATATGAAAGTTATAGTGTAATTCAAATATCTATATTATTAGTTAGTTTTAAAAGACTATATAGTAACTTTTAACTTGACAATATTTTTTGTAATCTTCTCAGAAAAATCATTCTTTTGATTCTTTCAACAAGGGCGTAGATAAAAATGTTGGTCCGCCATCTTTGAATATGTGCCAATATGACATGATTTAGAATAGCTTATTGGTGCAGTGAAACAAAACTGGATTTTTTTTTACCACTACCTCATGGTTAAACCCATGTGTTAAACTGGTTTTTAAATCATGTCAAGTTAAATAAAAAGTTTATACAAATTGACAAGCTAATGCAAATTGAAACGTTTTAAAATATTTATACTGGGAAGTAGTATCAATATCTGATGCAGAAAGAATTAACAACATGCTTGAACTATATGTTTCTGTAATACATTATTGTAATTCTAAAGGTGTCTTACACTTGATCGGCTGTAACTTCTGCAAATCCACATCATTTTATTTAAATTATATTTTTTATTCCTCAGGTGAAGCCTGGCAAGACATAATGATGGCGTTGGCACCGGTACAAAAGTACGATAGTCCGAGAGAGAAAAAACTATGCATTCAATCAGATTTAGTAGAGAATCCTGTTGAAGAAGAATGCGGCACTGTACTTGCCTATTTCTACTTCATATCCTTTTCGCTGCTTTGTACTTTCTTGGTAAGGTTTTTAAAAGTTGTAATCCAGCAGTACCTACGATTTCATGGTCGTCTGTAATCAATCTCACATATTCTCCCAGAGATCACTAAAGAAATTCCTAAAGACTGAGTTTCACTGCCTAATGTGTCTGTTTTTACACCCTTCGAATCAGAATACAACTTGGCCTAACTTGACTCACTTAAAAATATCGTTTTTTATATATAATTTATATTGTCGCTTAATTTAGTAGATATGTTAATAACAGAAGAATCGAAAGTGATAATATTTTTATATTTATTAATGACTTGCTGTGATATTGATAAATTGGGCGCCATTTATTTTCCTTTTTTGTAGTGCTTTGTGATTGATTTTAAGCATAATTCCAAGTTTAATATAATAATTTGTTTTTATTTTAGATCATCAACTTGTTCGTGGCTGTCATTATGGATAATTTTGACTATCTCACCCGGGATTGGTCTATTTTGGGTCCGCATCATCTTGACGAATTTGTAAGGTAAATACAAAATACGCCTCCTATCTGTATTTATATAATTTTCCGTTTTCCAAAATGGTTGTGAAAGCTAATCTACGATTAGAAAATTTTGACCTTCACTTGATTCATATGTGATCGTCAAAGTCGAATTCCGTTTGACCTATCATCATTAAAAATGTATACATAAGTATTTATATAAAGAAGGTTTTCCATGAATTATAATTCTAATTTATAATCTTAATTCCATGCAAAAAAATTAATAATAGAATAATAAATAAGTTCTTACGTTGTATCGATTGATTTTTCCAGGTTGTGGAGCGAATATGACCCGGATGCAAAAGGAAGGATCAAACATTTGGACGTGGTAACTCTTCTGCGCAAAATTAGTCCACCGCTTGGTAAGTTGATTACTTTTCGAAAATTGCAATCGAATTATTATCATGGTGGAATATTTTCTAATTCTTTCCCAATTGCGATGAGAGTCCCTCTGCTATACAGAAGGACATCAATGATTTTAACCAGTATCTATTTCATAGTACACGTGTGATGTGTGTGTGACACACGAAAGATGTGTAGTATGATTTTGTCACTTCACGTAATCTCAAAAAATGATAGATGTACATAATAATGAGCAAAAGGTTATAGTAACTCTGTAACGTGTTGTTAAAAGAAAAGTAAAATAAAATATTTAAAAATGTTCTATTGTTGACAACAGGATTCGGTAAGCTGTGTCCTCACAGAACGGCCTGCAAGCGGCTTGTATCTATGAATATGCCGCTAAATTCCGACGGTACTGTCAACTTTAATGCTACGCTGTTTGCTGTAGTGAGGACGCAACTTCAAATTAAGACCGCTGGTAAGTGTACAGTGTATACACCTAATGAACGCTACTATATATAAACTAAGGAAGTATGAAAGTTATCACACATACGATTGGAGAGTAATGTAAGGTTGGTCATGTGTTGCTCTCTAATTCAGTTGCAATGGTTGGTCCAAGTTGTGTTGCCTTGTTACATGGTTTAGATTAGAACATGATTCTTTTAAGTAAATATAATATTTCACAGCGTAACGAAGCAGTATCAGAACAGATTCTTCTAAATGCTGCCTTGAGTTGTACATCAACATTAATAAAGCATCTCCTAAAGGCTAAACTAAAAATAGCGGGATTGTAATTGGTTATGATTTTGATTTTGATAAAGTTGACGATATTGCTGTCGATGATAATGATAATGATGCTGATGATAAAGAATGAAGATGACAGAATGAAGATACTGATAATGTATTAAAAAAAACAGGCGTGATAGACGAGTGCAACACGGAGCTTCGAGCGATCATCAAGAAGGTCTGGAAGCGTACTTCATCCAAGCTTCTGGATCAAGTGGTACCACCGCCAGGAGACGCGAACGAGATCACTGTGGGCAAGTTCTACGCTACCTTCCTTATACAGGACTACTTCAGACGGTAAGTGAAGTATGATGTGAAATACTTGATGGAAAACTGATTTAGTTTGTTTTAGATTAGTAACAATATGTGCGTTTTAAAGTTGATATTCTATGTTAGTCTTTTCGTAAGATATATACTCTAGTTTAAGTTTGTTTATAGATGCCATAAAATATAATGATAGTGTAATATCTATTACCAAAGACTTTAAAACATGGAATATAGTACGTTCTTCTGCAAGAAAACTCATTAATTCAAAAGTTGAAATCAAATACAGGAATTCAAGATTCTTGGAAATTATAATAGTAAGAGATATAATTATATATACTGACATATATATCGATATATACTGATATAACAATAATTATGAACATGGTAATGGTATAAAAATAATTATATTTATGTATTTAGGTAACAAATTTCAATTCGTAGTAAATGTTTAGCTAACATTGGTTCACAAATTGCCTGGTAATGATTAAAACTTGCATTATTCGTATGCTAAAAATGTTGTTTAGTTAGATGTATGAATGACATTCCGCTGGTATTTAGAAATGTGTAAGTCCTTATACTTTTATTACGTTAATTATTTCTAGAACTAACAATACAATTTCTATTTTTATAGGAACCATGCGTAAGTTTGCATTTACTTTTAAGCAACCAAAGGAATCGCTGTAATTTTTGCTTACTAATTCTTGGCGACTACAACAGGCAATGTACTGAAGCCAAGAGTGTTGCTTGAGGGTTTTCAATCGTTTTTTGAACAGTTTTGATTGTGAATGACGTTAATCTTGATTTCGAATTTGCAATCATATAATCATCACTGAAGGAGTTTTAAGCGTTAGATGACATTATAATAATATTATATTTACGATAATACTACTTCACCGTAAATATTTATCCTAATTTTATCGTTTAAAAAAACATCTGATCGGATACGTTGAATGTTAGTTACCATTGCAAATATACTGAAGACGTATAATTTTGAATTAGAATTTACTCACCGTTTTTTAAGCGATGGCACAAGTTATTATAATCAAACCACAATCGGTAAATAATCACGTAATTCTTTTTTCAAAGTTAAGTATTTATATTTAAATCTTCGGTGATGGTTGTGTGATGTTCCTGCAGGTTTTATTTTTCAGCTTTCCTGCATATCGAAGGATAAAAATACTTTTGGCATGATTTCTTAAAGTACCATCTTCTTTTGACCATTCCAAAGCATGTTTTCTCTTTGTGTAACATTTCTTTTGCATCACTTGCTTCGAGTGCACATCCATTTACGATTTTCAGCTATATTTAATAAGTGTTCATTTCGCGTGGTTTCAATTGTGTTTTGGAGTTGCATGTAGACGTCACACCATCAATTGGCTTTCTAACATTTACATTTTCCATGAATACATTGAGAAGACATGTTTTGGGAATTGATGCTTTAGTTATATTATATTTTTACATGTAAAATCAAATATATACCCATAAACTACCCGCTTTATTTTATATCTATGAATAAAGCAATCGACTGATTGGTCCAGTTTTCCGAGGTTAATTCTGTTTGTCTCTTTTATTTGAGCAGAAAACACGCTAGTGAATGGTTGATTACACTAGAAGGACACTAAACTTAATAAGCAGAAGTAATTATTTTTCTTAATTGAGAAAGCCCCGATTATTTCTTTACTTCCTTTCTGTCATAATTCTTGGATTCTTCAGATTCCGCAAGCGTAAGCAGGAGGAAGCTCAACAGAATAATCAAATGACATTACAAGCTGGACTTCGCACCCTTCACGAAGCTGGTCCAGAAATGAAGAGGGCTATATCAGGGAATCTAGATGAAGTTGTTGCTGAGGCCGTTGAACCTATGCATAGAGTAAGTCGAAGGAAACTTAAAGCCCAAAATAAAACTGTTGTAGAATATTGTGTAATGGAAATTGGTAAACACTCAACTTGAATGATATTCATATCTTGCCTTGCATAAACATTTACCGTAATCTATACATGTTGATATTTACGTTATGGAGATCATGACGTTTATGTTGTACTTTAGCCATGATAATCGTTGTTATCTTTTACTGCTTGTGCATGAACCATATAGACAGGAACTTCTGGAATAAAAAGTGAAGAGAATTATGAGTAAAGAGTTTGAATGTTATTGGAAGGGAATACCTAAATTTATTTCACTTTTAACTAACACTTGTTCGTTTTAGCGAAATCACACTCTTTTCGGAGCTGTTTGGACCAGTATCAAGAAACATGGCCGAGATACATTTTATCCGCCACCACCTCCAATAAGAAGTGAAAAGAAATCGAGTAAGTGCTTTATAAACATATCTCTTTATATCTATCAAAGATCTTCTTATAAACTGATATTCATCTAAGAACCGACAATCCTTTTACTCCAATCCTAGAACGACTTGGTCCATTTTGTATGAACAAGTAATAAGTAAAGTCTAACAATATCTACAAATGAGGGAAAAAAATCAGTAAAGGAAGGAGAACTCAATTTAAATTTTTGTTCATTTACGATTTGAGAAGAATTTGAAGTCAATTGCTACAAATGCATTTCCCAAAAATTAAGTTGATACAGATAATATAATCAATTTTTTATGTGTTAAAGAATCAATGAATGTTAGTCTATGAATAAATGTGATATCTAAATAAAAATTGATAGATACCTTTATTTTTATTTAGATATCAATATAAAACAATATAAGAATAAGTGACGATGCTACGTATAAATTTAAATTACTGAAAATGAAAACTTCATCGTTTTATGCTTCCATTAATATTTTGTAACAGATAAGAAAGACGGGACGACATTAAGCTGGATGATGCAAAGAGAGCTCGGCTTGGATGGCAAAATACCCGACGAGGAAGTGTAAGTGAATAAAAAAATAATTTAAAGACGTCATGACAGTGCTTTCATAATCTTCATTATTACGATCATTATAGTGACCGGTATCAGTATTATTATGAATATTATCATTAATGTCATAATGGGGAGGGTTTATGTCAGTTTTTGTTGAAATATTATGTCTTTATTTTTCACGTTGTTTGTTTAATATACCATATAAATGTTGTATTTATGTTCAATTTATATTTACGTTATTATAACTTCCAAAAATAAGATGCTTTGACTTTGAACTTACTTATACCTTAAGTACAGGTGGAAATTGAGGCAACGCAATTATATAAGTGGACACCTATTTATTCATTTTTAGTTTGTATCTCCATTCTATAAAATGAGCTCCACACACCATGAATCAATGTATATCATAACAGTCTTACTAAAATCGTAAGATTAGAATAAGATTCTATTGATTTTTAGAAAGGAAACAAATTTCATGTTGTTTAAAAACGACTATATGTAACCGAATTTATTTGTTATCTACAAATGTAACAATTGCTTTAAAAGTAAAACTAATATAAACATTTCCAGTAAATTTGACGACGGAAACAATAGTGACGGAGACGAGGAGATAGCGATGCAACCGTTGCTTCACGGAAAGGACTCTGAGAGGATATTCAAGGTTATCGAGTAAGTATACTACAAAGTATTACCTAGGATTATTATTGTTAATAATATTTGATAGAACGATAGTTTATGCTCTTAGAAAGTAAAAAAACGGTCTCTTTGTGCAATGAAAAGTATAATTTTGTTGAACTATCATCAAAATTGTTTGAGTTGATTACGAGTTGCAATATATTCAGAATTTGTCATATTTTCCTTCTCTTTCATTGAATTCTCCGTAAATTTGTTGAGAATACATTGTTTACTGATGTTACAAAAAATATATTCCATTTGCTGATTTGTGTCCAACCCATTTTCAGTTTTAAATTGAAGTTAATTTTTATGATCTATTAAAATGTAAATAATATCTGCTGCGTTTCAAATATTAATTACATTTTATGTTTATAAGATAATATACTGCTTAAAGTTACATTTTTATTTTTTATTTATAATTGATTAGATAGTCTCTTTAAATTTAGATTAGGTTTCTTATAAATACTTTTGATAAGTTCCTAATGTCTCTAGTATATGATTTTACTCTGTGTCGTAGATGTTATATGTATTAATTATTGCATCACATCATGGCACATTAAAATCATTAAGCGGTAACTAGTGTTATACTATCTTTATACTTATGGTTGCCTCAATATTTCTTTTTGTTTAGCTGCTGTCAATATGTAAGTAATTATTCTAAAAAAATGCTTGGGAATATTTTTTGCGTTTATTACAGTAATGTAGATGTATAGTTCCACAACTTTAGTAGCAAATGCAATTTTATTATTAATTTTATTAAATACTTCGTATAATATGTTTATTTATGTTCAATTCACTTTAATATTTTAAAGATTTCCGTTTACTTTTATACATGTTTTAAAGGTTTTTTACTGTAATTCACGCCATCTATTAGCGCTCTTAACAACTATGGCCAAACCGGACATATGTAAGACACATTTTGTTGATTGAATTCGTTTCTAGATGGCGTTAGTTAACAATATTAGCAGAAAATGTAATCTTATGCATTAATATGTTAAACCTAATTAGAAATAGATTAAAAAACAAAAAAACATTGAAAATACATTATCATTATTTTCCTTTTTGACAGCGCTCTAAACATGTTATAACTTTTGAATTATGTTCTTTCGCTAATATCTTGTAACTGATATTCAAATGGTCGTTTTTTTTCTTAATTATTGAGAATTAATGATTAATTGGCACTAGTATAAAGATAGTTAACAATGTGAACGTTTACAGAAAAACGTCCAACGATTTAATGCAGAGTATGAGAAACAGCTGTAAGTTCGTTTTAGTGTGTTGTGATTGTGTAATTAGATGAATTAGATTCATTATTAATTATTTTGGTATAATTACTAACAATGTATATAGCAACGTATTTCCGATAATCGTTATAGAGCAAGAATATTTACAAAAGCATTACATGTCGTGTTTATTGTTAATTATTAATTAAAATGTAATTATTGGTTTTTATTTTACTTTAATTGTTGATTTTCTGTGTGTGTTGTATTCTATCTGTGGAATGTAGGAATTACTCGCTTATGTTAGAACATTATTCACATATTTATTTGGTAATTAAACTAAATTTATTTAATCTTTATTGAGTAAACCTAATGTATCATATCATATCATTTTTTTCATAAAATCCGTAAAAGATATAGATAACGAACTACATTATAAAGAATAAAGTCTTGATTAAGTTAATATTTAATCATTTGAAAATTATCTTGAAATAAAAAAAAATAAAGTTTTGTTTATGTATTGCTACTTAATTTCGACTTTCATGTAAAAAGTTTAATAATTTAATAATCATAAAACGTGCTTTTGTTTATTAACAAGTAGTTTGTGCATGTGATTTGCATGCTATGAAGCAAAAAGTATTATCAAACGGAGTTTTGATGATATTTTATCAATTTCAAGGCAATAAACTTAAAAATTGACTTTTTACAAGCATTTACTTTTTTTCTGGATGCACTTATTTGGTTGTTAAATAGATATTGAGATATTATTTTATATCCAGATCGTGACAAAACGCCAAGACAGAACAACGCCGTTCCTTATTGTGTGGAGAATCCAGCGGAGACTCTTATTATCAGAGTGAGTAAAATTATTAACTTTTGAATAGTTTTGTATGTAAAATTGAAAATAATTTGATAAATTATTTCATTTTATTTTTAGTATCACGTACGTTTCATTATACACGAAATATTGCATAAATGTTTAATTTTAATGTCGTTCACATTTTTATGTAATTTTATTTTTATAGTTACATATGGTCTTTATCTTTGCTTTGCTACTTTTTTAAAAACCCATTTGTATCATAAAACGAGACACTACAAAAATTGCCTACACTTGGTGAAACATAACGATGATTTTGGTATCACTTAAATACAAATACTTATTTGAGGCGTTTCAGCTTAAACCTTAGGGGTGGCAACACCAGATGTGTTGCCATCCCGATCGATCGATCGATCTCAGATAAGACTTTAATTTTAGGTTGATAATTGATGTTTAATACGGCAATAGTCAGTTACTATGTTATATTGTATGGTTTGTTTTCAATACTATTTAAAAAAAACAAGATTTACGTTTTGTTTAGGCGATTGATCCGGGCTAAGGTAGACTTTATTTAGAATTTGTCGCCAAGTGCTTAATTTTTCTAATTTATTTTGACCTTTTAACCCCTTTCTCCCCTAAATTCGTCACAATTTATGGATAAGTTACGATATAATGGCTGTGGGTTGAGAAAGCTTACTTATTATACTTAATTTGCAGGTGTTGACGGAGCAGGGGCTGGGCAAGTATTGTGACAAGGACTTCATTCAGAGTACCTCGCGAGAGATGCAAGAGGCGCTCGACCTCACACAAGAGGAAATGGACACGTGAGGAACTTTCACCCATTACTATTTACTTAATGATACTAAAATGCTATCAGTCAACACAGATGATATGAAAGAAAGATGCTTCCTATTCCGGTGCACGTAAAGAATATTATTTGTAACAGTGTTGACAAAGAATTAAAGATATTTGAAATATGGTTTTGTAGCTTTTTGATCTTTGAATTCAAAATAAAAAGGTCAAAGCAAACGATAATTAATCAGATACAGCTGAATTAAAATTTGATCGGAACTTGACCTGATACTATAGTAACGAATGTAAGCTGAAATGTGAGATTAAAGATAAAGATATGTTTGAAAAAGGGTAACTAAATTAATTTGAACAATATAGATAAGATTTTTATTTGATGTTATATTTTAAAAGCTTGTTGTGTTTACAGCGCCGCATCTCAAATTATTTTGCAAGAAAGGAATATGAATAGAGCTCAAAATGACAACATTAATGTGGTAAGCGTTTATTTCTTGTTTAATTAATAATTTGGATGGTAGAGTGAAGAAGGGAATGTGGTAGAGAGTAGGTACTTTTACGGTGCGTTTCAACTCAGTCCTCAAGGGTAATGAGATCTAAATCCTTAGAACCTCATGCACATATAGCTGCCCTCGGTAGAACGATAATTGTATCTGAAGATGATTACGGAGGGGCAGGAGGAGGACAGCTCTACAGTTATGATCATGTAGAGTGCATAATCCGTCCACGAGCTCTTTAAAGTCCACTGCTGGACATAGGCCTCTCCTAATCTGTGCCACTCCGACCGGTCCTGCTCCATCTGAATCCAGCGGTAGTCCGTCTTCTTCTTTAGGTCATTAGTCGACCTGGTCAAGAGGCGACCGGTACTCCTTTTGCCCAGAGTACATACTAGCTACAAAATATTTTTAATTTTCTATATTTACTATGAAAAACGAAATATTTTTGAAGTAAAACTTCTTTAGAATCTTTATGATTTGAAACTCGATAAAATGAAAATGCAT
The DNA here is from genome assembly GCA_018249875.1 of Cecropterus toxeus. NCBI lineage: Eukaryota > Metazoa > Arthropoda > Insecta > Lepidoptera > Hesperiidae > Cecropterus > Cecropterus toxeus. The sequence continues at coordinate 13,568 of DWNE01004202.1, forward strand.
TACAAAGCAGTTGTCAGCGACAACTAGATGGCGCTATACCCCTTTCTGTACGCTAACGATTTTATTTCGCACCATATATAAGAGCTCAAGTTAGCTATATGCTAAATAGTAATTATTAAGTTGGACTTCTGTTGTGTGTGAATTTCACACACATTTATATTTTTTTATCTTTTACACTTTCAACGTATTATTTTTAAATGTATTTCTATCTATTATATCTTCTATACTTTAAGGTACAGAATAAAAAATATTTTTTCTTTTAATTTCAGGATAGCTTTTTATCCAGACAATATCCCCCTTTCCACCAGCCGCCGATGCAACCGCCATCACGAAAAAAATAAATAAAAACGCTAAGGATTTCTGGTTCAAATTTCCCTGTTCTGGTTGACAACCAAACAGGTGCCCTTCAGGGTTGGTGACGTCACGCCAAATTCTATGGAGGTTTTGTGGCATCTTGTAAATAAAACTTGTGGCTATGATGCTACAATGGAATATGTAGTTTTTAGCTTTAAATATATTATTATTAGCACTTTGCAGCGAAATGTTATTGTATTTATAGTTTTTATCGATTTTAAAAAGCTACTTCGCTTCAGACGCGGTAAATAATGTATTTTTGAAGTAAGTGCTATTTTTGTAATTTTATAAATGTTTTTTATCATGGAAATTACTAGTAAATTTTCAAGAAAAAAATAGCTTAAATATATAGCCTTTTTATTATTAATAGTAATTATTAATTTTTGAAGGTGAAAAGAAAATCGTAATTTATTTTTGTAAATTAAAAATCTATTATTATTATTATCTTTCATATCTTGCAATATTTTCTAAAGCGATATTTGTGTAAAAGCTTTTATTTCCGTCCAAAAAAAGGATTCTTCATTTCTTTTTATATTTAAATGAACTTTGCTCATGTTTCAAATGAAATGAGATTTTCATATATTTTCAATAATCATTTTATCTTTATAGGTGAGCAATAATATACTTTACTAAATTTTATTTCGGTTTTTTTTTTAATAAACTCAGAGTATAAAACATGCATATATCTATTTATTACGAAATTGAAAACCATTTTAAATTTTAATTTAATATATTAAGTATCAGTTTGCTTGTGAAAAAATGTAGAGTACTTCGGAATGTTATGAATTTTAATACATTTTGGAATGTTATTTAATCAAATCGGTTCCAATAACCGATTTAATTAATATTTAATGTAACTATTTTGTCTGTCTGTCTTCTATGCGTTTAAGCCATTCGTCCCATTGCAATGAAACTTTAGTGAGTGCACTGAGTGCCTGTGAGGGATATTGAATCAGTATCACCGATGTATGACAGACAGCGCCAGAGTCAAATGCGTCCAAAATATTGTAGGTATATATTTTGCATAAGTTTTTTATGTAACTTAAATAAAGGCCTAACAGGTTTTTGACGTGGAGGTGAACGTCTTGTAAATCGACGAACACCGGCCGCATGCGCGAAAAAGTATCACGTTCCGCCCGAGCGAAAGCGGAAAAAATATTTGAATTAACGAGTGTAAATAAATGTTAATTTATCGAAAATTTTAATTCCTTTTTTGTATTATACAAAATAATGATATTCAGTGATAATAATTCAATTCATAAAAGTATGCAATTTTTAAAAAACTTTAAAAAACTATCTTCCGTAAACCGACTTTACAGACATTTTTGGGAATACATCGCTTATAGGTCTATACAAGATGGAAATTTGGAATAAAGTTAGGATTGCTTGTGTACCAATACTTATTATTCTGACAGACGTTGGCCTCGAAACAGTCGCAGGCGAAAGCTAGTTACATAACAATAATTATATATTATATTTATATGGTATATAATATAAGGAACGTTTTCTATATTTGGGCACTAACGTAGTGCCTTATTGTAATAATCTCCATAAAATTTAAAGTATCTTAGATTTTTATATCACGTCACATATTTGTATATAAATAAATG
>DWNE01004203.1:0-15528 GCA_018249875.1 Cecropterus toxeus
GGGCATTTTTGGCAGAAACAAGACTCAATCTTGTCTGGAAAAAACAAGACAAACTCGTACTAATGGTACTGTTCTTAACTATAAATTTTAAATTCGAATTGTTAAGTCTGACAGTTATGTCAAGCGACGTGAGACTAGGTTAAAGTTATGTTTTAATTTTTTTACAATTTTGCGCATCTTTCCTTTTTTGCTTATAAAACTTTTTCCTGATAGTAACAAATGCAAAGAAAAGGATTAGTGAAATCGGTCCACTATATAGTGTAAACATTTTAAAATGCTGTCGTCTGTTATTTCTTTATGAGACTAACATAAGAATACATGCAGACCTACTATTTTTTCGGTCACTGTTACTTGAGGGCATATTTAATCAATTAGGGTAGAAAGCTTTAAGATTATTCCGCACTTAAGGTCTTTTTGTTATATTAGCGCAGTCGAGGTCCGATTCCTAACACTATTTATTAAATTGGAAGGTGGTAGAACGAGTTTAGTTTGATACCGCCATACCTATTTCTAAAGTGAAGTAGTTCCTGCGTTTGGTTGAAGGGTGTAGTTGCCGGCTCACTTTTATATGAGGCGATCATCTTAGTCTTCGGGAGTAGCAACGCATCTGTAATTGACTTCAGATAAAACCCTTGTTCCGTACAAACTGCGTACAGATGTCCATAAGCGGAAGTGGCCGTTTACCGTCAGATGTACTGCATATTACTAAAATATTATAAAAAAAACCGTCTGCCACGTAAATGAAGCAACTAGCGAACGTCATCGGGTTTATCTGAGTACAGCCCTGTTCAAGCACGCGACACGCGAGGCATAACACGCTAACAGCTCGCTTATTATGCTCAGAAATAATATTTTAGCAGACTTGTCCCATCGCTAAAGGGTAACGAATATTCGCTTCGTAATATCCATACTAATATATAAAAAAGTTGATATGTGTCTGTTAGTTACTCCATCACTCAATAACCATTGGTCTGATTTACATGAAATTTTAAATGTATGTAGCTTATTTACTTTGTTTATGGCCTACTTTTGATTTCGATATTTTGCACTATTTTAAGGCGAATATGTTTATGTCTCGTAGTAAAGCACGAGTACATCAGCTAGTAACATTATAAAATTTAATTACAAATATTAAGGAGGATGGTAGGATAATTACACTATAAACAGGATACACGAGATATGACTACGACAAACGTAGTCAGTCATATCTCATGTATCCTGTTTATAGTGTAATTATTTTTCTTCGCAAACACTTTAAAGTTCTCGGCAACAAAGGAATATTGACGATTTTACATACAGCAATAAAAAAATCTGCACAAAAAGTGTTTAATCGAAATATCAAACAGACAGCCATTTTTTAAGTATTGTTAATGTAAGTAAGACAATTAAAAACTAAAAAAAAATAACTTGCAGCCAAAATATACAATTAGAAAAAATCTCTCGCTTTTAAAAAAACATTTTTTTTTTACAGAGGCTAAAAATGCATTCAAAATATCGTTGAGTTACGCCGAAGAAGTACAGCTCCTGATGTGCGTGGAGAAGTCCAGGCATCCGCCGCCGAGGGCTAGTAAAGTGATAAAATAATCTTTCCACTCGTCCATCAGCATAGGTCTCCCTTAATGAGGATTTTTGCCAATAGTCCCCACGTATTGATCATACGTCACACCGGAAGACTAGTCTCCGTATCGTAGATTTTATCCCTTAGAGGGACTTGTACTATTCTAGACCGACACCACACGGCACGAAAAACCTTTGCGATGAAATATCTTCGCTACTCGTTCCTCTTAGACGATACAGCGCTTTATTCTAAGACGTTATTTTTAAAACGCTCCTACGGAATGTAATTAAATACTTTCAATATTTTTGCACTCCAAACGGGATTTAGGAGAGTCGTGGCCAAACTTAATAAAGCACGTAATGACTCCAATGTTTGTTGGAGCAAATTCGTAACGAAGGTCAGATGCTAATCGGTTTACGGAGTAGAAAGCTGCCACGTTCAATTTGGTTTTGGGGTCTGTTTGTATTAATTCCTGTAATGTTTTGTCGGTATCGTACTGAAAAGTTTTTGACGAGGGCACAGAGCTACATAAATTTTACCTCTATTTACCGACTTCTCTGTTGCAACCTGGGAAAGTGCACGATGAAATTTACTGGCGAGCAATTTTATGATGATGATACTTCCCAAGATTATTCTTCACTTACTTAGATTTATTTACCAGAACACGATTGGCGATGCTCGGCTTACTATCATATAAAGCAATCGTCATAGTACTCGGGAGTGGCGACTCTATTGTGATTGACCCTTGAACCCCTATGATGTCCATGGGCGGCAGACAGCACTTGCAGATGGACTGCATGCTTGTTTTTTAGGGTTCTGTACCCAAAGAGTAAAACCGGGCCCTTGGGCACAGATTCCGCTGTTCGTATGTCCTTCTATCAGTCTGTGTATCACCAGGCAGTATCTCATGAACCGTGAATAGCTAAACAGTTGAAATTTTCACAGACGATGGATTTTTGTGGCCACTATAAAACAGATAATAAAAATAGAATAAAATTAATATTTAAGGGAGCTCCCCATAAATATTTACCAGTATTTTAGAATGAATGCAAAATGAAAATGTAATTTTTGCCGTTTTTTATAGATAATGGTACGGACCCTTGTCGTGTCGTGAGTCCGACTCGCACTTGGTCGGTTTTACTCTAAACGTATGAAAAAAGACGCACATAGATATAGCGAAGGTAGCTTAATGTAAGCAAAAGTACTCTCCATTGCCTTAGAATGTAGATGTAGAGTTAACGAAAACAGGTTAAATTATGTACCACTAACTCTTGGCTAGAGGTGTCTAGTTGCGCTAAATAATTTCGTACTCGGGAAATGAATTTTGGTTGCTCTTGTAACACGGATGCTTGTATGTCTAAATTTTGTAAAGGGGCTTGTAAATGATGGTATGACCATCCGTACGGTTATTGAAAATAAATTGCGATTAAATCACGAACATAAATAGCCTAGTTCAGTAGTGAATGCGATAACATATTTTCTTTGCCCTTAGTATCAGTTTATGACGTTTCCTTAAAACGATTATCGTTTATGTTTTCACTTATACTTTGTAGAGTACATGACATATTGGGATATTATTATTATTTTTTTTATTTACAGTACGGAAGTAGCAAACGACCATGCGTTCCGTACGATTTGTAAGTGGTTAATGTCGTCCATGGAGAACTGATATCAACGCCAGGTAAGATCAGCTTTACTTATGGTTGTCCACAGATGCCTTGCTGCCCCTAGAAGTTTGTTGGAACACATAAGTAGATATAACTCCGTTACCACATCCTTCAGGCTAGAAAACAGTTTAACACTGCTGTTATTTGGCAGTTTTTTTTTGTACTTAAACCTAACGGTAAGGCATACGGGCTACCTGATGGAAAGTATTTGCAACACCAGAAGAGTCACCAATGCATCGCCGGCTTTGAAGGAGAGCTCTTTTTACACCCCTTTTGAACCCCATGTCATAGCCCTGCGGGAATACCTCAGGAGGAATCTCATTCCACATCTTGCACGTTCCTGGCAGGAAGGAACGTGCGAACCGAACCGTGGAGGACCGCCATGAGTCCAGTTGATGCGGATGTAACCTCAACCAAATAGTTGTGAGTGTGGCCTTTCGGGGTCGAACCACAAAGTGTTGTTCAATTATATGGGCGACAACATGAACGATGACCGTTTGGAGAAAATGCAATAAAATCGTATGAAATATACAACCCCGTACTCGTGTGTTGTGACCCAATAAACCACGTCACAAAATTAAACTTCAGGAAACTTAATTGAAAGTTTATTAAAAATAAAATAAGCTTATATTATCAACATAATCATCATCATTTTATTGGGATATTCCAAATTAAGGGCACGGCCCTCTGAGTAAAGGGTTTAAATTTTGGCTACCATGCTGGGAGACTACCTCTGTGAATCTTTCTTTCAGACAACTCTCAGATATGTAGGTTTTCCGTGATATTTTCGTCTTTAAATCGTATAAAATATAATTAATAATACGTTTTATACATAGCAAAAACATCGAAAAATTGAGATGCCTTAGATTCGTGTAGTGAAAGGCTAAATTTACACCAGTATACTGACAAACTTGCCGTGTAACATATATTTCAAAAATACTCCTACATCCAAGCAGAATCTAGATCTAAAACAAGTCTGTTAGAGTAAGTGGGGCGTCCTGTTGAATAAATGAGCAGCTTGCAATCCTGTTAGCTAGTGCATACAACCGGGACAACCGGGATTTGGGATTCAGGATAAAAAAACGGGAATATACCTGTCCTACTTAATGTATTTTTTATATTTTGTTGCAACGTTTCTAAAAGGATCTAAGGAAGTATCATCTAAAAATGTCAAAGCCTTAAATGTCCTTAAAGTCTAATGCATGTTGTGTTATTTGGGGTAGAATTCAGATATCGGCAGGGCGGCAATTTTTATTTTTACTCGACTGCGTCAGAAGGAGGGTAATGATTTTGAGCATATGTATATATGTATTGATGTATTTACGTATGTTTGTTTAAAGTATGTATGTTTCTTTGGTACGTGCTACAGTCCAAAAAGCTTGACATATCATTGGAATCGACTTAGCTTGCAGAGTGACATATAATTTTTAAAAATGGCGCCTGGAAGTAGAGGAAAAAGGCGATTGTTTACTACTACGACACCTGACAACCTGACAACCAACTTCATCAAAACGGGCGTTTTATCTGAAGTCATTCACAGATGCGTTTCTAATCCCTAGTACCAAGATGGCCGTCTCCTATGAAAGTGAGCTGGGAACCACAACCTTCCACCGAAATGCTTCAGCCGAAGAACTGCTTTACGCTACTTCTAAAATACAAGAACTATCGATAATATATACCTGTAATAAATTTAATTCGTGTAAGTTATGGATAAAATTTAAATTAATTAAGCATAAAATATCATAAGAATATTACAATAGTGAAGTTTACGTTAAAGTATAGTTCGGTACATTGTATTTAAGGTCTTTGTTTAGAAATCGTGTAATCTCTCAAGAAATTTCTAAAGCTGCCAACTTAAGTTAGATTATTTTTGTTTATCCATAAATATTTAAGTTATATTCGCGTACTTATGAAATAAATAAACTATTAACAAATTTCGTAATTTGTTTGGAGATGATAGTGGTTTGCAGTGTGAATAAACAATCTTGCAATCCTGTTAGTCTGTGTACACAGTCGGGTTTCGGGAACCGGGACGCAGGAGAGGACTTTTTAGCCATATAGAGTAAAAACATCATTAATATTTGTATAAAACGACAAGTAACTTGAAAATAGTTTTAAAACCCGGGATTTTAAAGCTTACTTATAAATTGCGGGATTTTTAAACTTTTACATTTTTTTTAACTTTTACAAGTCACTTTCATCATTTACACCGCTTTAGGTTTCCGCTACATGACTCATTATAGAATGATAGACTTTCATCCCTTATTTTGAACGCATGGCGGTTGATTTATCAAAACAGTCAAATAGACGATCCATTATATAAAACCAACAACCGAAATACTAAGCTTCATTGAGCTTGCATCAAAATTAGCGCACTATCAAACAACCCTCAACCCTAATTTCACTATCTTAGGGGTTGATTTGCGAAAATCTCTGAAAAAATTGCCATTACATCAAACCACACAGCCAAATACTAAGTTTCATTAACTTGGTATTAAAATTGACGGAATTTTATACAAACTTTCATCCCCTATTTAACCCTAATAATAAAATATTAATAACAATAAGATACTCTTAATAAAAGTCCGGGTATTTAAAGGAATCCCTTGTCAAAATTTCATGTTTCAATTTTCCATAGTCAATAGGTGAGTGAATGACCATCCTTTTGCTTTTTTACATAGATATGTGATGTATAACACATCTGATTGTAGAAGGAAATATATATACATATGTACAGGTATACATGCCTGTAAATACATATATGACTTTAAGCTGGTATTATCGCGGAATTGACACATTTTTAATATGTTACGGGTACTCACGATATGCGGTTGTTTAATTTCTTTTTGTCAAGATTTTTAGTTTTGCTGTGACCATGATCGTGAATACCCGTAACACGTTAGAAAATGTGTAAAGACATAACCGATCAATCGAACGTTATTACTAAATGGAGACTTCCCTCTTTTTGAATGTCAAACATTTACATCTATTATTAACGTCAGAACTGTACGCAAACAGCAGAATATCACGTATCCATTAGCCACGATATTATTACCTCAAATATCAGAAAAAATAAACAACATATATAAAGCTCCATTTCATCTCGCTGTCTTCTATTATTTCAGCAGGAACAGATAAGGATTTCTTCGAAAAGCTTCTGTAACCGCATTGCATTATTTATTTGGCAAAACTTTGTATTTCTACTATACAACAAACAGATGCTTACCTCACCTGTGGATTTTTTCACTAATAATAAACTCTATTTTCTTAGCACTAGACTATATTTTCGCTCGATTGTGATTGTTGTAAGTATTCGATTAATATTTTTACTGTAAAATGCTGCCGTTGGAAAATAGTATCTAATATCAGAATAGGGGGATTCGTTTTCGCTTGATTCGCGCGTAGATCGGTAACGTTTCATTTTAATATTTTCTTGTAATCGCCTTTACTAGGCAAAGGGTAAGTAACACACTTTTAAAGTATTACCTAGTATGCTGCCGTATTTATGTATTTTATATTTTTTTGTAATATTTTTTTGAAACGAGTTTTTAAACAACCTTGATAAGCGGTCACTGTTACTAATGGACTTGTATAAGCAGCTTCATATAGAACAGTGGTTCTATCTGAAGTCAGTCATAGTTGCGATGCTACAGCCGAGGACTAAGATGGTCATGCCTGATACGATAATTGCACCAGATTTTTTTTTTATTAAAAAAAAATTGAAGTACTCGTAGCAAACAAGCTTGCATTCCGCCTGATGATTAGTGGCTACTGTTGCTTATGGATGTATGAAACCTCAAGAAAAGAATTCTAGCTAAAGCCGAGCACACTTGCGTTCCATAAATACCCCCGGAACGCAAGAACTGCTACATGCTAGGAATAGGTGTGGCGGTGGTGGTTTCCCGATCGAAGTACCCTGGTTCTACCACCTTTTACTAGTTCGTCAAACTACAAGGGATTCTACCGTGTAAGCATCGATTTCTTGATACTGAGAGATATTGTAAAAATATGTTATGTTTGTGTTTCCGTAAAAGCGTTTACAATTATGCTTAGACTCAAAGGCGACATGTTTATGTATGTTAATGCCATGTTGTGATGCACTACGGTCTTGTTATTGGAAGCGCAAGACGTTTATATAATACTATCTGGAGCCCGCGGTTTTGCCCTTTATAAAAATGTGAAAACCTGTAATGCCTGAATTAGACTTTTATGGAATATTTGGATTTGAATGAAATAAAAAATGTTTCGATTCCTCAAATTAAATTCAGCAGTTTTGGTTCGTTGTGTTTTGCAAAACTCAAACAGTGGGTCAAACTCCAAAAAGTATGAACATTTCTTTTATTGCCGTCAGTATTGATGAACGCACATACTGAAATTTATGTTTTAGGGTTCCGTACCTAAAGTGTAAAAAGAGTCCCGCTATTACTGAGATCCCACGGCCCGTCTGTCTTTCACCAGGTTGTATTTCATGAACCGTGAAACGAGAAGCTTCTTCTCGTCAACCCATTATTGTCCCACTGCTGGACACGGGTTTTCTCTCAGAGTGAGAGAGTTTTAGGCCATAGTCCACCGCGCTGGCCGAGTGCGAATTGGTAGACTTCATACCTTTGAGAACTCTTTTTTTATGAGAACTCTCAGACGTGCAGGATTCCTCACGATGTTTTCCTTCACCGTAAAGCAGTGATAATTAAATTCTAATACGCATAATTTTAAGAAAATCAGTGGGCCTGGGATTCGAACCCCGGATCTTTTATTGAGAGGCCGAGTTTCAAACATTAGGCTATCACTGCTCTATACGATACGAGACGATACGAGAAGCTAGATAGTTGAAATTTTCACAGATGATGTATTTCTGTTGCCGTTACTAATATAATTCGTAATATCTACCATAAACGTGATGTTTGTGCTCGATATAAATAATGGTAGCAGGCATATTTCAAGCGTCCTAAAATATTCACAGAACATTTAGTTATACATATATAGATAAGTGAGCCACTTTGTAGAGAGCCAGTAGCCGCAACCCAGTTGGTTTTCTGCTGATGAAGCGAAACGTATTATTTATTAAAACGCGCCCAAAAACGTTGCTTTAACAGTTCCACCTTGCGTACTAGGCATGTGATAGATGCATAAGAGATATGCGGATGCGAAACTGACAAAAGAGGCTTGCATGGCTGCACTTAATCGATTCGTGGCTCGTCGTGGTAGACCACGTTCTATCTTGTCCGATAATGGCACTAATTTTGTAGGGGCCTCTAACTAGCTTTATACACTTTTAAGTCAAACATTAAGTCCGAAACTTCCTAGGAAGGCATTCAATTCTCCTTTACGCCAGCCTACTCTCCACATTTTAACGGTATCGCAGAGGTTGCTGTCAGATCGGCAAAACATCGTCTATAGAGATCTATAAAAATAAATAATTAAAATACAATAAATAAAATACAAATTTACCCTCTCTTTTGCACCTTTTGGGGTTAAAGAGGCAAGTGTTGCACAAATAAGCAACAATGAAAGTTAAAAAGTGGTGTTTGATTCCGGAAGCACCATTGCCACACATACTCGTATTTGGTTACAAAGGTGAAATACCGAGGCGTTCCAACTTAGTCTTTAGGGGTAGCAACGTATCTGTGATTGAAAATAGATAGGACTTTAATATTATATTGTTATGATAATACAAAAAATCGTCCCTTCTTCTTCTTCTTTCCCTATTTACACACACGCAATTTATTGAGACGTATTTAATGATATGTCATAATCCTTGAAGGCGTTAGGGTTGCAGTGCATACCAAAGAAATAGACATGCATACATACATACAATTAAAAATACGCTCGACAAATATTACCCTCCATTTAACGCAGTCGGATAGAAATAGATGTAAGTATTTTTTGAGAGAGACACAACAAGACTTACAAGACTTCCGTTCCATTAGTAAAATCACTAAAAATATTTTGAGAAACAAATCTAGCTTAACATAACAAAGGGATTAGGGTAACAGGTGGATAGAGACTCATGTAATATGCAATGTTCTAATTAAGCCATAATGAGCACGGCACCATTTGGCTTAGTCGGAATCAAGTGACAATTATCTCTTAAATAAATAAAAATAACCTACTAAAAAAAGAAAAATATAAATATTGAATGTAGGAAGAAGTTTATAGGGAAACTAGTGTGAGACAGCATTACGCTGACGTCTTACTTTGCAATTTTAATTATTTTTATCAGTATTTTGTCAATGAAAATTATAAAAATAAATATTTAATAACTGAAGATTTATACGATATGTTTTTTTTCTTTTTATAACGTTTGAAGTACAATAAACGATTTTATAGTAAACGAGCGTGCAGTCCTACTGATAGTAAGTGACTCCGCTGCTTAAGGACATCTGTAATTAACCCCAGATAAGATTAGAGTCTTACTTGTGGTTGCCAACAGATGCTTTGTTACTCCTGAGGACTAAGATTTCATGCCTCAAATAAATACCTATGACTCCCTTCAGACCAAAATGTTATTTTGTATATGCTTTTTATATATTGTTGTTATTAGGTGGAAATAGATATGGCGGCGAGGCTACAAGGGTTCTACCGCCTTCAAACGTGCACAAAAAAATGTAATAATTTTACTTTTGCTCGTGTGAAACACGCATTTTTGTTGCATAGTTTATTGGTCACGCTGATATCAACACCCATGTCGCCTGGCGGGGATCCTCTACCCCGTATTACTGCCTCCTCCATAAGTGCAAAAAACTATTCCAAACGTCACATAATGGTCATTGACGGGTCTATGCCGAATAACAATAACAGTCAGTACAACTTGCGATCGTAAAAGTATTCAATTTATTTATCATTCCTTAGATTCATTTAGATTGTGTTTAAGTTGTAGTGTTATGGCTTACGTGAGCCAATTTAGCGCCACCGTTAAACTCAGAGCCCCCTTTATTGACGTCGATCCAGCAATACCTGTTACGAAGGAGGATTTTGTGATGATTGTTACGTTTATTTAGCCGTATTATAGGAATTTTGCAGTTTTTCTGTCTGGATCATTTCTCCTTTGTATGCTTGTCGTTTTATTTTTGTCACCAACGCGTACATCGCCTCTTATGTTTATTTATCCTTATAATATAAATTTTGTTCTTTGGTCTTAGTATACTTTGTATATTTTACTTTTAGACGTTTAAGATCTTTTAAAAATTTGCAACCATTTTATTATATTATTTTACGTTTTTACTGCGATACACTTGATGACATAGATTAAATAATTCGAACTATGCCTACACGTAGCTTAATAGGAAGGTACCCTGTCATATATTGTATGTAGGGTTACCAACATCTTGTCAACGAGATAACTTTACTTTTCACAGTAAGTTAAAAAAATATGGTACACATAAAATACTATAGACAAAAACATAATTATTTTAATAAATCTATACTTCCTATATTTGTTGAAGTGACATGTTTATTTTAAAACTTTTGTAAAGACGCGTTCGTAAAATTTGGATTCGGAACTGATGGATTTATTTGTTAGATTTCGGTGTCGAAAATTTATATATTTTTGCGTTATTTGTTCAATAGTATATAGTACGCAGACCCGAAATAAAGTACAATACTATATATTATAGCACAGTTGGCAAGCCTAATGTAACGTGCCAACTAATGAGAAGCATCGTGACAGCGATAAGGTAGAATTTTTTCATTTGTTGAAGTTGTTAAAACACATTCGTTTAGATTTTGTAGGTATATCTTTATATATAATTCTTCTGTACGTGTGTATGCCATTAAGCTCCTCCTTAACAGCTGCACCGATTTTAATGTTTTTTGTCTTCATGTCGAGAATGGTTTAGATTGGTGATTCCCAAAACGTGGACCCCCAGGGGTCCACGTTAGCGTGATGTAAAAATGGGGGTCCACAAGTTGTTAGTGGGGATCCACGATTATTTATTTTTATTTATTTTTTGATCGCCAGGGGGAAATCTTCAATAGGTACGACATCGCGTATTTTTTTTCGTCGTCGAGTACCTTTTGAAGGAAAATAAATAAAAAAAACGAAGGGGGTCCACCGAAACCACATTTTTTTTAAAGAAGTCTACGAGAAAAAATAGTTTGGGAACCTCTGGTTTACATTCACAATTCGGTTCAATTTAAGTGATCTACATAACCTCAAAAGCAGCTATCGCTTCTGTTTCTTGTCTTTTATTTAGAAACAATTTATACGGCAAAATGAAGTTTGCTGGGTTAGCTAGTTTAGTATATATTTTAATTGAGTCTCTTTATCTTATAAGAAAACCATTGACTGAATCCATCTAAAATTCGGCCTTTATGTCTTGTTCCTTCTTCTACATCTTGTTTTCTTACTATTTGTTCTACTTCCTTCTGTAGTATAACAACTGAACAAACTACTATTGACTACATTAGTAGAAAAGATAATGTAGGGGCCACGGAATCGTATCTATGTTTCCTCATAGCAAAAATCCTGACATCACCATCATTACTGGCGTCAATACACCCTTCAGTCGACTATTACCCTCGACAAATCCTTACTTATCCCGCTGTCAATCTCACACCTCTGGGGCGTAAAATGAAATATCTGGATTATCCTAAATTAGATACGAGGTAACGAGCCTCACTGACGATAATGGGATCCCCCCCGCCTTAGAAAAACCAATTTTGATTGTAAGAGACTTGTATGACGACCTAATATGATGCTATAACTATAATAAAGCTAAGATATATTCTAGCTAGCTGTAACTGTAATAAAGCTCACGGTTCACAAGTTCACGGTCCCATGTACAATGTACTATTTATAAAAGTTTATAAAAGAACTTTGAATATTTTAAGTAATAAGTCAGGACGCGGAAGTTCGTCGTAAAATATTTTAGTAAATATGTCCTATGCCTGCTCAGTAAATTAAAAACATAGTAAAATAACTTATTCACAATATGAAAAATATGATTTGATAAAATACGAGTGAGTACGGGTAGCAATACGATTTGACTATGAAATATACAATTTAAAAAAAAAAAAACGTACATTTCTACAATTTAGTATTTTTATTTATTCGCCTATTTTCAAACAACCTTAAATACCGATGTAGTCACATAGACAATTATTGTCAAAAACGTATTTTACAAATCCTAGTTAAAGGTTTGCCATCAATGGAATTAAACAATAAAATCTAAACGGCGGATAGCTAAATTGAATTCACAGTGAACACGTCACATACACGTTGCGGCACGAGGGAGCTGTGTGTGGCAGCTAGTCGTGGGACATGTCAAGAGGTCGAACAGCGATAGAAATGAATGAAGTATATAAAGGTAGGTTTGTGATGGGCTAATGGTTGAAAGATGGCCTCTAAATCGAGTCCGAAGGTCGAATTCCAGCACGCGCCAATGATTTTTCTAAAATGATTTCTGAGTCCTTTAAAAAAAATAAGTGTCTACCAATTCGCACTTGGCCGGCGCGGTGGACTATGGTCTAAAATTCTCTTATTCTGAGAGAAGTCCCGTGCCCAGCAGTGGGATAATAATGGGTTGACACGAGATTTGTGATCCTGCTGTGGACACAATGCGGTTAGACCTATTTCAGCTTAATATTATTAGTGTTAAGTACTTATGGGTTTTGGTTTGGATGCTATGGTAAAGAAACATACTTATCCAAGGCGTTTCAGTCAGGCAATATTTGGTAACTTAGTCCTCATTGATGGCAACGTACCTATATGTACCTATATATCTTATCTGGGGTTGCACGCACATGTTCACGGGCGGCAGTGGCCACTTACCATCAAGTGAACTGCATGTTAATTCGCTACTTCTATAAAATTATTTTTTTATGACTACGTCCAGTAGCAGGGCATTCAGCAGGTCGCAGCAACGTTCTTTAGTCGCATCCAATCCATTGGAACATTTTATGTAACAAGTTGTTTTCTAAGACGTGTGCAAGAACTCATTTTAGCATGACGTAACGTTTCAATTTATCTGAAAAAACTACACCGGTATTAAAACAGAAGTGTTTAAAACGCGAGCGTGTTATTAAAACGGTCAAGAAAACATTTTCAACGAAAATTCAAACTAATTTTACATGACAAATAAAGAGTTAAAATAATATGTTGGTTTTGTGCATACTTTAGACGTTTGCGCCCGACATGTCAGATTTTCGTTGTATAAAACCAAAATGTTATTTAAACTATTTTATATTTTTTGTTATGTAGGAGTGCGTTGTCTATTAGTTAAAAAGTATTTCGCTGTCCTTTTTGAATAGGCTAAAACGCACGCGGTAGGTTCGTGCTACTGTTTGATAAACATATCAAACATTCGGCTACAAGTATGGGTTTGTCCTGAATGCTTAAACTTTTGATGAATTTTACACAATATTACACTGAAATTAAAGTAAACATATAAAGTTCCTGATATTTACATGGTTAAAAACTCACTAAAATCACTTTCGATTTTATAACTATATTATCGATATGAACCTTGATATTCGCTTCCCTACACACAATAATGCATTTCAACGATGCGACAACAATGCATGGAAGGAAGGGGAATCTTTTCTGTCGAAAGGTGTCAATTTACCATTTTCGGGAGGCACTTTCAGTGTAAAATGTAAAAGGCTCTTATAAGCAAACACTATAATGTGCTAGAGCCTTGTATGATATCAGAATCTAAGACTTTAGTTTTTGTGGAAGTGTAAACCAGTAGTTTACATTTCACATTTTATTTCAGTTAAGAGACTAGGTGGTAGAATCATTGTAGTTCGAACGGGGAGGTACAACATCTATTTCTAGCGTGAAGCAGTTCTAAAGTTTCGTTGGAAGGATGTGGTTGCCCGGTTACTTATATATAAAATGATCATCTTTGTCTTTGTGAGTAGCAACGCGTCTGTGACCGACTTCAGACAGAATCACTGTTCCACACGAAGTTGCTTACAGATATCCATGGGCGGCTGTAATCACTAACCTTCTTCGAGCGTATGTATGTATGTATGTTTGTTTGTTTGTATGTTTGTCAATTTCTTTGGCACGCGCTACAGCCCAAACGGCTGGACGGATTTTAACGAATTATGACATATCATTAGAATCGTTTCAGTTTGCGTAGGGACGATTTTTTTACTATTGAGAAAATATGGGTATCAAATGAAAGCTAGTAAATAGACCAATTTAAACAATAGACAATTTAAAAATTCTTTGAAAATAGGTAGAATTTTACTTCAGCTCCTCACTTTTAGCTCATTGTCATTAAAATATTCCTTGGCCAATTATAATTACGTACCAAAAAATATTTTGCTTTAAATATACTTATTCCTTTATTATTTCCTTTCATACTCAAAGTAGGAAGATTAACTCAATTTTGAAGGCTTCGAATGTTCTTTTGTAAGGAAAAAATACGGCCCTCGAAGACTTTTAATGGAATTTATGCTAACGTTTTCAGGAAATTTATTGCCTTTTTTCTTGAGAAATAAATATGTGTTTTTTAAATAAAATGAAGTGAATTTTGGAAATGAAAACTAAATTTAAATCATATTTTGAGTAAAAGTTTATAGGGAACGCAAGATTTGAATTCCTGTCAAACCCATAATAGAAATTTCACAATTTATTGCATCAGGATTAAAATTTATTTCTTATATTATGCCGCACGTTCCATATGTCCCTTTTGAGACTATTTCCATTCCCTGATTATTTACATTAAAAAGAAAAAGATGTACAATTATTGAATATTTCTATTTTAAGGAGATATTTAAACTAGAGCCCACCGTGCCGACTTCGTTGGGCATACTACATTTTTGGTGTGAACTTGGTACTAAATGTTTGGGTTTATTACCTAACTACCAAAGGAGGGTTATAATTTTACCCCCTATACGTGAACATATGTATTTATTTATTTTATTCATTTTACAAGTTTTTGTACACGTTACATTGAAAAATACAAACATAATGTTGTACAAAGGATAAAAATGTACTGTGTAATGTAATGTATATACTTATAAATATATATACACAAATACATACATAAGATAAATATAATATCACGCTATAGAAGTGATAGATAATGGTTTTTAATTCTTCTTTTAAACACAGAAATTGTCTTAGACAGACAACCGAACCGAAAATGAATCTAATACCGAGATTTTGTAACGTTCAAGTTTATTTAATGACTCCTCTGAGGCAACCTGATAACATGCATCCGCATAATCTAAAATCGGCTGAATTAGAGTTTGAGTAAGAGAAATTTTAGTTTTGAAGGGCAAATAACCTTGAAGACATTTAAGCGAATGTAAAGTGAAGTGAACCTTACGACTAACCTCCCGCACGTAAGC
>DWNE01004204.1:0-15525 GCA_018249875.1 Cecropterus toxeus
TTGTGTCATAAGTAAATTTGTGTAATACTTGTGTAATTTTGTACTAGAAATATGATTAAATAAATAAAAAGATAATTATAAATTGGTTTTCAGTTACTTATGCACTTAAAATTTAAATAATTATCCTTTTTAAATACCAAAATCCGCATCCGCATCGCATCCGCATCCGCATGGAATCCGCATTCGCGGATGTGAACTTCTAATAATCCGCATCCGCATCCGCGTATGTCTACTTTTTTGCATCCGCAACAACCCTATTACAAACAGACACTTCAATTTTATTTACATGTATAGAAGATGAATGAAAATCAAAAGATCGTGCTTTTGATGTGTTTGAGGAAACTTGAGGGGTCTCTAAAAAACAAAGTTCTGAAAGGTGTGAAGTTTATTTCTAAGAATTTGCACTTGGCCAGCGCGACGTACTGTATTCTATCTTGAGAAGCAATCCGTGCCTACAGTAGAACAACCATAATAATCGGTTGACAAAGAAGACCTTTTGTTTCATGGTATTAAATTCATACTCATATACATACATACATGATAGTAGTAAAATTGTAGGTAAAATTCATGAGCTTATTGCAGATATATTTTTAAAATTCGACGGGGAATAAACTATCCAAAAAAATTTCAATATATTGTTATACGCTGTAAATATTTTAATAAAAAAATACCAACCATACGGTATTTTTATGCAATTTATACCGAGAAATTGAGCAGCGTTTTAGGCGATGGTTTAAAAATTGTAATTCCGAACGGTTTTGGTTCAGAGAATCAAGAGAGTTTGCGGTTTATAAAGCACTTGAGTAAAAGCTACACAAAAAGCGGCCAGTGGATACGTTACCTGCGGGCTACGAAACTTCGCTTTAATCGTCATTTCATTTTTTGGGCGATTTTAAGCATATAACGCTACAGTGTGCATCGAAATTACGGAGTTTTTATGATCGGTCAATACATTTCTCGTTACCCGACTGCGTTAGTAAAAAGGTAATGTCTTTCGAGCGTATCTACGTTTGTATGTATGTAAAATCATTACTTTTGCACGCATTACAACCCAAATGGCTTGATGGATTTGACTCATGACATATCGTTTCAGTTTGCAGAGTGACATATGCTACAGAATTTAAGAATATGGTGCCTGTATCATTGAATGATGGTTACGATTTTTTTCTTATAATATATATAACATTTGTTACTTGTTAACACTCAATTATAATGTTTCATAAACATTAGTTCTCGAGGTTACAATCACGTTTCAAGCGTCAATCGCTTTACGCTGCAAGCGTCAGCGTTAAAACAAATGTCTGATTCTATGAGGCCTAGAAATTTCGGTATAAATTAGCAAAATTTGCCAAATTACGTTCAATATGCTCGTATTGTCAAGCTAAAGTTTCATGGCCAAGCGGTTACGGTATCAAGCGTAACTTTGGGAGCGGCCACGAAATTGGTTAAAATATGCTCAAAATTAGAAATGATGGTTAAAGCTAAATTTTCCTGGCCCTCGAGTATGAAGTATAGATTTATTAGTAGCGCATCCTGCCGCCGGTGTTTTAGCGTAGCGACATAACTCGATCACTCGGGCCGAGGCTCCGTGCGCTCGGGCACCCATCCGTGCCGGTTAGCGCTGGATTTTTAAATTGATTATCTCACTAAAAATGTTTCCTATATCGTGTGAAGTTTGTTCACCGTTTCCAGCGAATATTCAATTTAATTTGAAACATGACCGCTTCAAGCTAAAAGTTTTGTACTGCTACTGCCTCTTTTAATTCGATTTTTATGATTTTATTTTGTAAAGGATTTATTTTGTTCCAATTTCGTGTATTTCCGCTTTCCACGCTGGAAAGTTTAATGAAAAAATTGGGGAACGAATAATGGAAAGCTGCAAACATTTCAATTGTATGAATCGCTTATATCCAGCAACCATTTCTCGGCCACATAATAATCCCGTAACTCCGATTTCATTATAATTAACTTGAAATTAATTTTACAGTTATGATTGTTTGATAATATATGAAGTAGGAAAATAGCGGAAATCATAAAAGCATTGATTTTGATCACTCATAGTAATCTAAATAATCACTAATATCATTATAAATTCAGCCGACAAACTAACAAAATAAATTTGGTATTTGTTTAAATGTCTTTTCTAGTCGTATTTCTGAAAGCTCTACTTTCTGAAAGCATCAGTACGTATACATGTATATGTACACGTATACATACACAATGCTAGGCCATCCGATTTAATTCCGTAATACGTCTGAGACCAATAAAAATCCAACGATAATATCTGTTGCCAGTCAAATCTCCATACGGAAAAGTTCATTCCAGGTATTCATAAGCGAAAATGAAAATAATATTTTCCGATGTAAAAATATTTTGAGCGTACGAAAATGTACGATGATTTTAAGCCCGAAAAAGTTTTAAACATAAAACTGTAAGTTAACTAGCATAAAGTTCTCTGATGTAATCTAGTGGACGGCTCGGGCCATTTCTCCACAACTTGCCGTACGCTCAACTCACACGATGCAAAAATAACTTTGTGCCTTTAGTACGAGTTACGTTTTCTCAAAACGATCACCTTTTACGCTTTGCTCAACTTTAAATGTTCATTACATTGTACATGGTATGGTTAAAAAAGTAAAATGCAAGGAACATTGGAATGTACGGGCGCGAACATATACGGAGATCGTTTTGATTTGAAGTAATGCACTCAAACTAAGGGAACAGGAAAAGATTCGTCTTTTCCTGTTCCCTTAGCTGACGCTTGCACCGTCAAGTGAATGTTTGGTGGCTAAACGGCTGTAATAGTAGCACAGCGCTTGTATGACCTGAGTTGAAAGGAAATAAATACGATTATCTTTTTAAGAAATTTCTTCTTAAGACTTCAGGGATCAGCAACACGTCTTTGACAACCTTACGATAAAATATCAATCCTGTTTGAGTTATATTGATATTATGAATTTATTATTTACGTAGCATTATAATTAGACAGTGTCGGCCAAACGAACTAGAATTTTCGGTTTGAATAATTGTTAAAGTCTCTATCTATTACGTATGACCTTGCTAATAAATAGATTAATTTCTGTAGTCCCGGAATACTTCGTAATTATTTTGGTACTATATTATGGTACGTATGAGTTCGGACCAGGTTTTAAATTCCCCATTTTAAACTACACTTCCTCACAGACCGTTTTAATCTTATCGTAAAATCGCCCCATTACAACTCTATTTGGAATTTAATGTTCGCGTAAAACTAACCCCTACAACACTGTTAATGTGATGCACTCGTAAAAATAATTAAAAATGAAGCTTAACGCTTTTGTTTTTTATTTTCTTTGTAAAAATCATGTTAATAAATTTATTGCGTCGCACGCCTCATAACGTTGATTAAGGTTTTATCGCCGCAAATTTTCGTTACGATTAAGTCTCATTTATTGTTTTAAATTATATTCAATAATTATTTTAAAAGGCGGTGCAGCAAATTAGTTACATTACTGCTTTCAATTACCCCCAACAATTATTCTAAAAGTGGGTAAAACCATTCGGTTTGACTACGGTGGCAACATACCCATTTGTAACTAATAATGCTGTATTAAGCTCTGCTGTGTTCTAGTTTGTTTTGATAAGCTCAATATACACCGGGATTGACGACCCGCGTAGCCGAGCGGTTACTATACCGATCTAACGCGCAGTGGGTCCTGGGTTCGATCCCCGGCCAGACAGGCATCTGAGTGATGAGTTTAGATTTCTGTTCTGGGTCTGGGTGTTTGTGAATTCGTCTTTGTATGTCCATGGCACCCAAGACACAGGAGAAAATCTTAGTGTAGGGCTATGAGTGTAGAAAGCGTCTTTATAAAAGCGTATTTATATATAAACAAGTACTTCGACGTATTCCTCAGGGGTGTCAATGCAGATGTGGTTAACTTCGGATATGAATAATCTTATTTGGGTTTGATTAAAGATATCCTTTGGCAGCAACAACCACTTACCATTAAGTTGACTGCATGCTCATTTGATAGGTCTATGTTATAAAAACAATACACTCTTCGTAGTACAAGTAGTATGACAATGTTAGTCTCGGAATATCATTTATACTATCATACGTATTTCTTCCCCTCATCGCCTTAATTAATGGTCACTGTTCATTTGCATAACTGAATGACTCATTACTTTAACCATTTAGACAATATAAATAGCATGAATCACGTGACCAACAGTTTCAATTTCGTTGCCATGACACATGGGACGTTGGGGGAATTCCCATCAAAACAATTTTCGCTTCCGTCATCACAATTTAATTCAAATATTGTGCTTAAACATTTTTTTGGAAATTTGATACACTGGTGTCATATAAATTTGACAAACCGCATGGCGTAGCGGGCTACGTACCAGTCGGAAACGCGCGTTGCGGATCCGATCCCAGGCCACACATCTAAGGTTGGCTAGGGATGCGTTGCTACTCGTGAGGATTAATTTGGAACACCTCGGTTAAGTATCCCTTACCACGCCCTAGAAACCAAAGCAAAGCAGCGCTTAACTCCGCTATTATTAAGCAGAATTATGTGTGACGGAGTCGTATCACAATAGGTTCTACCTTCTTACCTTCAATCACCGTATGAGTATCAAAAGCGTTTTATTTACACAGCAGGCAAACGTTCAGGTGTGCGTGCGCTGGTAACAAACAAACATCCAATCACCGTTCGGAGCAGCACTCGACTAATAAATCAATCATGCAATCTATGTAGAATTACAGATCGGCTATGACTCAGTTATGTTGCTCTGTTTGTGGTTCACCGGATTCAATCTAGTTTGGGGTTGGCTCCAAGATTTGTATTGAATGCGTTAACTAAAGTACAACGGCAGCGGTAGTAGTCACAGTCGTCGTAGTCACAGTATAGCGCTGTGCTGTTCATAGTTTATTCATTTGCGTACGATACCCTTGTGTGAGTGTTAGAACGAGTATAGATATTATGGATGTAAGAATGTGTTTTGTTGTGCGGTTTCGGTCTTGAATAGCACCGGACCTTTTCTTCTCTTGGAGGTGGCTAAGGTACATCATTCAGAAGCTGGGAGCAGCGACTTTCTGTATACAACATTAGTACCTACTGCGTTCACTAACATGCAAGCCAGGCGCGATGAGTTTTGGCAAGAACCCCCATTAAGAAACGTGATAAATATATATGTCCAGCAGGCGAAATTAAAAGGCTGATGGATAAATGGATGAAGTATGTGTTGTAATGTAAGATACCAATGATAAACATAAATATAATGTTATAGTTCCATGCCACTGTTACGTAAAATGCATTGTTTTTTTTATATTCTGTCGGTATAGGTTTATAATAAAGCATATTCCATGCATAAAGAATTAACTGTTTACGTATACTGTTAAAATTTATATGTGCGCCGTAGATAGAAAAACCTAGAACAAATATCTACATTCTTTATTCAGATCCCCGCCTACCTTGGTTGTACTGTAACCGTGCAAAGTGAAATACCTAAAGCAACATTTATCTTGTTTCAATTTATTCTTCCCCTAAACTCGTAAGACACAATTCTTTTCTTACAGTATCCCAGGTACGGTAAACAAGTGTCTCGGCGCGAGTGCTGCAGATAAACGGGAAATTATCGTACGCGATCTCCGCGCGACACTCTATTGGTGACTTGCGGCGTGCGCACGGTGATAAGCGGAGAAGAGGGCGATTAAATATAATGAATTTTTGAGATTATTAAACGTAATAAAGCTTGAAGTTATAATCCTTTTTTATGTCTACAGACATGGAACGTGGCAAATGAGTGTCGTGACAGTAAAAATAGTATTATTCCATACAATATGTATTAAAGTATTTATACCTACCGGAAATATAAAGATATAACCGAACTTTTAATATGTATTCGTTTTCTGAATTGATACGTATGGCTCATCTGTTCAATGAAAGCCGTAATAAAAATATGTTAAGAGCAAATTCAGGTTTATAATTAAAATACATGATTTGATGTCTAAATTTATCATTCTGTCAAAGTCACACATAAACATAATTAACTTTATAGTCAATTTATTCATTCAGGCAAAGTTTTTTGATTATGAATACCCATGACCCGTGAATAATTTGACCCGTTTAATTGATAACTTGAACAAACGCGCTTCCTATTGATGTGAATCCTCCGTTAGGATAGACCTATTTCTAACAGTGTGAGTAACAGTAACAGTAGGAGTGGCGTATACATATTACAGAAAATCGGTCAAGTGCGAGTTGGGCTCGCGCTCGAAGGGTTCAGTACTATTGTCTATACAAACGCCAAAAAATCTGATTTGTTGTATGGGAGTCCTCCTTAAATATTAGTTCTATGTAAATTTACATATTTATAATTATTCTGTGTCAAATGTCTACCTGTTGCCGTTATTCATATTTAGCAAAAAACCACATTTGTTGTATGAGAGCCCCTTAAATATTTATTTTACTTTGTTTTTAGCATTTGTTGTTATCACGGCACCAGAAATACATCATTTGTTTAAATTTCAACCGTCTAGCTACCAGGATTCATAAGCTACAGCCTGGTGGCAAAAAGGCGGACAGTGGAGTTTTAGCAATAGGGTTCCGGTTGTTACTTTTTGGGTACGGAATCCTAATAACGACTCATGGACTCATGTATTCATACTGTTCGTTAACATAAGGACAGTAGCAAAAACGCGAAGCTAATCACCACGACGTATGACTCATCTGAAAGCTGTCTACGTACGCGCAAAGAAGTTGAATCTAAATGTAAATGAAACGACTCCCCGGCGACGTTCAGAGGGCGCGACGGTTAACTAAACAAGTACCGCATGTTGCAGACAAACGAGGAATTAACGGATACTGTATTCGCATTCAATATCCGTGGATTAAGGGACACGCCGGCAGGCTTCAGTGGGTTTTAGGACTTTAATATCGGTTTACTGAGGATATGTATGCATTGTTGTTCGTACAAATACCTGTAATCACGATTTTGTATGTATGTTTTTTTCGTCAACCCATTATTGGGAATTTTCTCAGATTGAGAGAATTTCAGGTCGTAGTCAACCGCGCTTGCTAAGTGCGATTTGGTAGACTTCACATACCTTCGACAACTTTAAGAACTTTTAAGAACTTCTAGGGTTGTAGATTTCCTCACGATGTTTTCTTTGAACGTAAAGCAGTAATAATTATTTTCTAATATGCACATAATTTTTGAATAACCAATGGTGCGTGCCTGGGTTTTGAACCCTGGACCCTTGATTGAGACGCCAATTTTCAACAATTTGGCTATCACTGCTCCTATATAATTAGGTATATTCGATCTATTTCGCTTAATAGTGCTTTTGTTAAGCGGCATGCTGTATCATTGTGTGTGTTCATGGCGTGAGTTTAGATAGCGTTTATGCGTTAAATACGTTTATTGAGACGGTACTTAGGATATACCTCATTAGTCAAACTAATTGCCGTTTTATTCGATATGCCATCCTGCCCGCCTTCCGTAGCCAGATTACAGATATCGTATTGAAAATTCTATTAATATATATATATATTAATAGAACACACACTTTTATATGAGGCGACCTTCATAGTCCTCGGGAGTAGCAACGCATCTGTGATTGACTTCAGTTAGAACCCATGTTCTATTTGAAGTTGCTTACAGGTGTCCATGGGCGGCAGTGACCACCTACCATAAGGTGGACTGTATGCTCGTTTGCTACTTCAATCAGATGAAAAAAAAACAAGGAAACTAATGCCAACTGTGCATTTTGTAGCGAACGAAACGAGCATGAAATTTACCGGATGGTAAGTGCACATTAGTGAAGAAATTCATACGTATATCTGAAGACAATCACAGATGCGTTGTTACGTCCGAGGACTAAGATGGTTGCCTCACATGAATGTGAGCCGACAAGCCCTTCCACACTCACTTCACGCTAGGAATAGATTTGGCGGTGGTACTCCCCCGGTCAGGGTACACTGGTTCCACTACCTGGTTATAGTTGTTACGCCACTCTAGGTACATTCAGTAAGCGAAGTATATAGTGCTATGAGCATAAAATTGTACATCTGGTTGTACCGCCACGCGACGGGGACATTCGCGCGATAACACGTGCTCACGTCGCGCTGTCTGCAGATCGGCGATAGCGCTGCTCCTTTAGTGTAGCGCATTAGCGAAATACTTGATGTGTTTAGATTTTAACATTTACATTTGAATTGTACGTACCTGTACGTTTTTTAAAATAACCTTATTGGGCGCTGCTGTGTCTTGTACCCTTAGTATGAGATCATTATTGAAAATGATCCGAGATTTCGTTTACGCCTATACATTGTACGTTTTCAGTCATATCTTCCGATGTGAATTGAAAATATTATCAATAATTGTTTTAGCAAACGTAATAAACTGGCACTGGCATTAGAGCTAAGCACTTGTAAGAGGAAAACAAATATGTAATCTTAACCTCGTGTCTATTGTCATGAAAACAATATGAAATATGCTCGCTACTTGTAAAGAAAAATGTTTGACTATCATTCCATATTATTTTATTTTACAATAAGAAACACTACAAAATCGAAATGAAACATGCATTATCCTACCACTTAAACCAAAGGCAAATTGACTGGGATACAACAGTGCAGTTCCAGTTCATAGCAAATCGCTGCCTAAAACGGTCCTACATTTGAAATGAATGCATTCACGAGAGGCTTTTCAATGTAGCGGACAAATGGAGAACTCGTATGTGGTTCTGTTTGTGGCCACTTACAGGGTACGGGGTGGGCTTCAAAGAACATGGTTAGGGTACAAAATATACTTATGGAGATATCATATGGAATGTAGAGTACTGCCATGTCTTCTTGCTTTACAACAGGGTTTTGGTAGTTAAAAGTTTCATGACATGTATTTTCATCGATCATCCTTAGGAGGAGGGTAATGTATTTCGAGCGTATGTATGTAAGCATGTCCTTTTGTTATTTTTCTCTTATCTGTTACTTATTTGTAACTAGTCGGGTTTACATAAGAATTCATTAATTGTCTTTAGTTTTTTATATCCATAAAAACCACTTGGATTTATTACCAGAACAATTAACTGACAAAGAAACTACTAAGTTATCTAGATTTAAAGCTTATAATAATTTTAGGTTACATTATAAACCCTTGCTGGAATTTTGAATCTGAAAATTTCGTGTGTCAGTGCATTGGCATTGTGAATTTCTAATGTTACTTTTACACCTACAAGTAGTTAATAATTCATTATTGTCATATTTTTAACACTCTTTTATTCTTTTAACATTGTTTCTTATTACTACCGATCTACGCATGTAGGACTCTGTAAATTCGTAATTTGGTTTCGCGAAGACATACTAAAACGAAAAGATTTACGAGCGCACTGACGCCTTCATTCCGAAGTAGTTTCTAATATTCAAAGAAAAGAGATAAAGGAACCGACATCAAAGACACTAAAGTGGCGTCTAATTTGACTAAAGTTTGCTTTATTGGGTACAGCGTACTGTGGAACTACAAAGAGTTACTGTTGATCTGATGTGTTTACACTTCAAATAAAACTAAATATGAGCATGTAGTATAAACTTATTATTTTTATGCACAATCTAGTATAGTCAGCGTTTTGAACCCAAAGGGTAAAACTAAGAACGGTACCCTATTACTAAAACTCCGCTGTCCGTCTGTCTGTCACTAGGGTGTATCTCATGAACGGTGATAGCTTTAACATATAGAAACAGAATAAAATAAATATTTAAGCGGAACTCCCATGCGGCAAAAGTGATTTTTCTGCCATTTTTTATATATAATGGTAATAATGAACCCTTAGATGCGCGATGCGATTTTAGAAACGGTGTTACAACTAGTTCTAAGGGATAAAACGCATTATGATTTTCTATATATAGCTGATAACATTATAGCTGATAACATATAATAAATGAAACGATGCTTAAGAATATGTAAATAATGGATAACACCTGACAATTAAAACAACAACGAAATCACTTCCGTCCGACTACATCATAACATTTACTCGAATTTTGGAAATAATTGACTAGACGAGGCGAGGTGACAGAGATAATTCTCTGGCGATGCTCCAAGCGATAATTCACTTTCAGCTTCACTACAATCTGCTTCGTCCTTGCCGTGATAAAGGTTTTGGATTCACGCCCGCGGCCACTCTGACATATTAACTTTTTATGATAGTCTCTTAGTGGCCACCGGGTACTATTTCCTATAGACTTCGTATGTTTTTGACTCCGTTCTCGTTGATTATTGTTGTATTTATGTATATGTAATGGTTTTGCAGTGCAATGAGAACCCATGAAACATTCTGAAGGTTAACAACTTTTAGTGATTCGATAAGGACATCATTAAGGCATTCATTTCTACTATTAGGTGCATTAAAACATAAAGTTTACTAATAGCATATACTAAAATATATTAAGACTTGGCTATAACACTAAAACATACTAACATAAGCGCTAATAAAAGTGTTCGTCAGGAGAGCATGATAAGACGAAAAAAATACATAACACACATCGCCCACATGCGTTTCTGCTGTTTCCATATCGATGCATTGCCCACGAACCTACAAATAATATCATGTTCTTTTCTTTTAGATCTTTTGAAATGATGAAAAAATGTATTCGTAAATAGCATCACCTGGTTTACATACAAATTCACGTTTTTATGTTACTAAGCATATGTTTATAAATGATATACATTTCAAGGTGAAACAATAGTCTTATAAATACAACGGCCGTGCAAGATAAAGGCCTTAAGAGTAGTTGTCACAAAAATATATTCTGAGATAAAAGAAACATAAGTATCTGAAAGTACAATGTATCTTATGACAAATGTAGGTCGTATGAGAGATTTGTTTTACCGTCCCGGAGTAAACGAGATGATCATTGATATTCTCGCTTAGTATAAACATGTTCATGATTTCGAGTGTATTTAAGTAACTATACCTCTTTGTTTGTAATAGTAAATTTATGGAATTGAATAAAAACTATTGAACTCGCGACTCTGTTATCGTAACCGATACCCCTGTGTATAAGTGTACATATATTGTGAATGTAGATAATGTATTATATCCTACGTACGTACGCATTTTGGCATTATTGTAAGTTTTACCTTCAAAGAATACCGACAGTCCTGATGACTGCATCCGATTTTCTTTCTACTTGAAAACCTATTAAATGACCTAATGAAATGCCGCGGGTAAAAAATGAAATGAAATCAAACCATACTAACATTCTCTATTCTTAGCCTCCTTCTAGGATAACTTGTGTCATTCATGTCATAGAAGACATATAAATCCATCATTAAGGTGTCTGATCAGTTGTAAATTGATTCGAAAACCAGTCTTATTGAACTAGTATGGTGTGATGCGCCAAGGCAGACATTAACATGAAGTTAGTGAAGTCATTCGAATTCCAATTTCGTAGTCTCATAACTCATGAGAATTGAGGAATGCATGTTTTATTACTGATCGTCCAGCACAGTGAAGCGCTACTACTTCGGGTTGGGAGCGTTTTAGTATTCTTTGTCCTGGAATTGCTCAGTTACGATCGAGCCACTACTACGCAATGTTGAGCTATTTTGTTGCCTTCCTGTCATCCTTTTTACTATCCCTCAGTCCCGTTTAACATTTTACTGATGTACTATACTTCAGTAAAATGTCAAAATAGAGATCAAAAGCAGCTTTTTCTTATTTTTACGTATTAGACTCGTATTAATTTTGGTCATTTATTTTATGTATAGAGTTTTCCGATTGCTGTAGACGTTGAGGATTCATTCAGATCATCATTCAGAATATTTTACTTATCGCCACCAATATTAATCAGACACAACAGCATATTTTGAAGCAGTTGATGTATGAAAGCTTCAAAGTACTTTGTCTTATATATTATATAAGACACAAAATACTCTGAAGCTTTCAAAAATAAAAATAAGTGTAATCCAAGGAAGTATATTAAGTCCCCTTTTGTTTGGAATACATAAACGATGAAATAATTTATTAGTATTATATTAAACGTAGCATATATAAATATAAACTATAAATAAAACGAATATGTTTAAGTAAGCTTAAACACGCCCATGAATAACCCACGAAAGATACTTTATCCCGGCCATTAGACCAACATTACGATCGACCACATTATTTTAAAGAAGTTCTCTCTCAAGTTGTTATAAATGAGCGCTCATTTACCACTCGCCATTACGAACAAGCGCGTATAACTCACATCGCAAAGTAGGCGAATAAAATAAGATGCTTGGTTAGCGTGCGATGCGTCCGTAACGTCTAATGTGGTTGGAGCGAGTGAGAGTAATTTTTCTAACGATTTACATGTGGCCCGCCCCGTTGCCGGTCGTCGCTGACTTACGGTCAATGTGTTGTTTCAAAATACACATCGAATACATTCTTTTTATTGAACTTAATAATATAATCAATAATCAAAGTAATATAACTCGAGTCTGTTAAAACAACAGATAGGATGTAATCCTAGATCGATTAAAAGTACATTGCCGCACCTGAAGATCAAGATGAATTGCGTGATGTTTAATTTAATATAAGCTCAATGAACTCCTTTATAGAAACACATATAGAAACCAGTACATGCTCTTGTTGCTGTTGAAAAATAACGTGGTTTAACTGGTATAATAACGTGGTTCTTAGTTCGTGGATGGTAAGTTCCTTGTTTTGTCGCTAATGAACTTGTTCTCTCAAATATAAATGTGGTCGTGTTTGTATATTTTGTTGTCATGTCAATTAATTAATAAATTGAAAACAACGATAAATGTCCCAATATGTTGTTTCATAGTACAAATTCAAATATGACATGCAAAATAAAATAAGAAATATATATTTAAATATTTGTGACACTATTCAGATGTAGGTAAATTAAACATACATAAAACTAAACGATAGAAACCAATGTTAAGTATATACAAGGAAACCAATCACGAAAGTGCTCAAATTCGTATATTAAATTGGGCAGGTGACGTTGCTCCATAAAACTAAAGGCTGCATAGAGGAGAAGGCGAAGTAATTCCACTACATCCCGAGGCAGCCGTACTGCATGGAAGGTATTCTTCCATCAGTTTACAGCACGAAGCCACGCCCTCCATATTAGCACATAAGCTATGGCCCGTTACCGCGGAGTTATGGCCATTGTGCCGGTTCAAATTGGGCAACAAATTACGCCGAGGTTAAGCAACTCGCTCTGTATGAAATATTACATATTACATACGAAGGTACGCACAGAAGTGAGTTATGATTGTATGAATGTACGCTTTTTGTGAAGTTCATTTTGGCGATTTGCGATTCGCGTTATTTTGTCATGTTTAAAGAAAAGGATTCAAAAGATGTGATACATAAGAAGTACCTAACTTTTTTTGTAACGAGGGGGTAACCTTCAAAAGGTACCCGATGCTATAGAACCAACGCCAAGTTGTGTGGAATTTTTACCGCACTCAAACTCCCCCGGAGGCCGTCCTCAGCGCTGCGTGGAGGTCTCCGGGATCTTCAATAAATGGTATAATGAAGGTTGCGTAATAAAACCAATCCCGATGAGTGTCGGTTTTACACTTATTTATTTTTGACTATTAGTTTAAGCGTAAAAAAATATTACATTGAAATTTTGTAAGTGTGAATGAATTGTGTACATGTGTGCACTTACATACGGAAAACCGCCAATATGCACTACTGGCGTCACGTGTACGTGCAGTAGCTCGTACATAGACTACATAAGGATAATTTACTGTATCGAGAGTGTCATGGACAAACAGAAATACAACACCTAGATACATATCAGAAATTTGCCACTTACATAGATATCTTTCTGACCGGGACCAAACCCGAAATCCTTCGCATATCAGACCGGTATATAGACCAGCAAATTATTCGTTTTTGGAATAAATCTTTAAATTAATTATTTAACGTGCGAGCCTCAGCTAGCCCACTCTTTTATTTACTGAGTTTGAAAGGAACAGGAACAAAAAAACCGACCCAGTGAAATTAATGCGGAACGAATTTTAAAACTACATAAAAATTATCACGAAATTGAAAGTTCGCCGCAATTAAAATTCTGTTTTCAACCACTACAATTTTCAAACTATTTGACTTCTCGCTGAAAACGGCGCAATGCAACGCTCTCGGACTCTTTCTTCGCAAATTGCGGACGCCGTGATTCGTTAATCTTCACTTCAACGGAAAGGATGGTTTTAATGGATGGATGACACCCCTTTAAACATTCATAAGGATTATGAATTTCAGCCCCGTTTAAGTATGATGGGCAGATTTGTAGAAATCAGCAAATTCTTTTTATAGCAGTTTTGGTATCTATATGAATTCATTTCAACAAATTAAAGATACTGGTACTTCCAAAATT
Organism: Cecropterus toxeus; assembly: GCA_018249875.1. NCBI lineage: Eukaryota > Metazoa > Arthropoda > Insecta > Lepidoptera > Hesperiidae > Cecropterus > Cecropterus toxeus. The sequence continues at coordinate 14,388 of DWNE01004204.1, forward strand.
TTTTAAAGGCACACACAGTCCACCTGATCTGACATCTGTAATCAACCACAGATAATATAAGAGCCTTACTTGAGGTACCTAAGTTGGAACGCCTCGGATTAATATGTCATCTTCGTCATGTATTACCATTTAAGATGAGAAGATACGCAAAAGTAGTGGTAAGCAGTGGTGCCTGGTTCGACTCGAACCAGAGATTCCTACCACCTCCCAAGACTCCGAAATGACTTCATTTGCTATTTGCCTCACAATTTATCCATTTATAACATACGAATAAAAAGGTACCGTTACTTATCGTGTCGTGAAGTCTATAGTAGCTTGCGACAATACGTTTTGTATAGGGATATATTATGTATGGGGTTATTATAAGAAATAAGGGTCGAGGTAAGGTGCAAAGAGGTTTTCAAAAGTGCCTACGTGACTCAAATAAAACGTCTAAGTCGGTGTGAAAAAATCGCCCTAACTCACGATGTGAGAAATGTACAATTTTAACAGAGAATTTAGGTTATATGGAGTGTTTGGCAGGCACTATTAATGGAATACTGAAAATAAAAAAATAATCTTTTTTATTTTGACGTGTGAGTACAAGGTACAGACGGACAAGTTACGGTCCACGGAACCATGCAAAAATATTGATCAAGTGCTTAATTGATATTAAAACTAGCGACCTAAAGATCGTAAATCAAAACTAATCTTATTTTACCCATCAATCAATCTGTTTGTTTGCTGAATTCCATTCATATCTGTTTGAAATTTTCCTAATTGAAGTTGTATCAGGAAAGCATCGAAATTCGAAAAATCTCGTGATCTAATTGGGGTCTTCTAATTATGTTAATGCAACGAATGCATTGAACGCATGCCGCGGCCCTCCTCGCTGTGTTTACAGACCGAACCCATTCATTACGTTCCGCTCTTTGATTCCCGCGATTTGCATAAATAGCCGTAATTGCTATAATAACACGCCGCGTTGTTGGTACGCAAGCTAGCGTTGTGTATGCAAATTGTCTAACTAGTCTGATTAAATATTTACATACATTTCGTGGCCTAGTTTTTATGGGTATTTGGCTTCGATCAAATATGTACTAGATTAAAGGTTACGGCTCCAAAAACGGCAAGAGAAATAAGACCACAAATGAAATTG
>DWNE01004205.1:0-15525 GCA_018249875.1 Cecropterus toxeus
GATGGTCGCCTCATATAAAAGTGAGCCGGCAACCACACCCTTCCACCTCACGCAAGAACTGCTTCACGCTAGAAATAAGCGTAGCCGTGGTACTTCCTCAATCGAACTACATTGGTTCTACCACCTGGAATATTTTAAAAAAATGGCGCCCGGAAATAGAGGAAAAATGAAACATTAATTTCTAATACGCATATAATTTTTTGTGAATCTGTGGTGCGTCTTCGAACCTCGGACCCTCGATCGAGAGGAAGTTTCAACCGTTAGTAACCTATATCTTTATAACGTCGTAATCATAATCGTTGTAACCTAGATCTAAGAAAATATATTAAACCGTAGTTTCACAATAAAGCAGTTAACACACTTCTTAAGTGTTTTAGTGAATGGCAGATGTAAAGGTGAGTGTAGATAAACCGAGCATAGAGCTAGAGCTACAACAAGAGTATAGAGGAACGCAAAGTACAAGAAAGTATAACGAGTTACATTGTTAAAATCAATTGAACAAAAAAGGAGACTGTGTAAAACGTATTTTGTTCATAATTGGACCCTGTTAAGCAGAAAAGATCCAACAGCTTTTTTTACTTTTCCGATCCGGTGGTAGAAAAAAATATTGTAACTGACAATTTGTAAGTGCCCCCGTAGGCCTATGCAAAATAAACACATTTCATTTCATTTGATTTTATTTCATTTCATTTCATTGAGTAAATGCAGTTCTAAGTTTGACCGTAAAATAAATCCTAATGTTACATTACCTTTTTTGAATACCTGAAAAACTACTAATAGATACTAAAAGATCCACGCATAGTTTTACAGGAATTCAAACTTAGAACTGTATTTACGCAAAACCAAAAAAACTATTGGATCTTTTCTGCTTAACAGGGTCCAATTATATGTCCTGTAGCGCGAGCATAAGAAACGGACATACATACAAAGAAATATACATACATACGCTCGAAAAACATTACCCTCCCTCTGACGAAGTCGGGTAAAAACACGCTTTCTACACTCATAGCCACAGTAGGATTTTCCTCTGTGTTGTGTTGGTGCCATGGACACACAAAGACGAATACAAACACCCAGACCCAGAACAGAAATCTATACTCATTATTCATATTTCTGTCTGGCCGGGAATCGAACCCAAGACCCAAAGCGTTAGACCGGTATGGTGACCGCTCCGCCACGCGGGTCGGTCAAAAGAATATCGCACGCGACTCTGTTTACATTAACATAGCCATTAATTATTGTAATTAATTATACCTTCTTACTCCCGAATAACAGCCGAGGGATAAGGATTTGGCTGAAAAACAGCGAAATGAAATGAAATGTCTTTATTTCACGCCTACGGGGGCACTTACAAATTGTCATTTACAGTATTTTTTCTTACACTACCACCGGATCGGAAAATGACCTCAACTGAGAAGATCCGGCGAGAAACTCAACGGGTTTGTCTTTTTCTATGTAATACTTTGTATTTGTTAACCATCTTGTTTATTACATGGGCAATAAAAAGCTAGCTCCAGTATGCTGCCTTACATTATAACTTACATTGCACAGCGCTGAACACAATCCCGATTCCGTGTCAGCAATGCTGAGCCACCTCCTTTTATCTCTGCACAATTAACCTTATTTACCTTCATGTATAAATGTAAAATAAGGGGATAATAATATTAACATGATTTGGTTTACACCTAAAAAAATATTAAGTGGAGAATTTGCTCGTTAAGTGTACACCCACCTTTATATCGTTAGGTCATTGACGTGCGCACATTTCTATACACAAACTATGGAAATTACTGGAAACTTCCAACACGCTATGGAAGAAACCATCGCCTTCATATGGTTGTTGCGGTTTCTTTGTTTTATATCAGCTGTGCCCGCGATTTCACCTACGTTAAGAAAATTTCACAAATTTGACGTTTCACAATTTACAAAATATTTTATGACATTTTATAAATAAACAAGCATAAAGTTTAATTTATTAATAAAAATAGTATTCTTAAAAACAAACTCATTTCTTTACTGTATTAAATTCTAAAAATTAATCTCTTTTACTTGATACCCATATTGGATGGGTTGGACAAAAATATGTATTCTGGCATTTTGTTGCGGCAGCCATTTTGGAATTACAACAATATTGATTACATATCATTGCATTGTCATCAGAACTTAATGTGTATTCCAATTTTCAGCGCAATCGGACACTGCGAAGTGGGTTAAATTCAGCTCGCAAGATTTGACCCAAACATACTTACATACAAACATTGCAAGTTAAATAAAAGCTTTTAAAAAATAGTCATCATTTTTTGGAAAAAAAAATCTTCATTATGCTACATATCTTGTTCCTGTCGCAATCTTGTCTTTAATGCATATTACTTGTGCGAACACTATGTTTCCAGTTGCCAGGCTTGCCTCGACGGTATTTTTTTTTGGTTTTCGTTGCATACATCAATAGTGTGGTGATAGATATTAGTATTCGTAGACGTAAGCTTTCATTGGATGACTATGAACTATAATGTTACAATATTTGAATAACGTTATTTGTATCTATTTATAGGAAAGAAGGCAGTATGAAAACAACACCTTGAATCTTTTTGTGTAATGTATCGGAAACTTTTATCTATAGGTTGATCACTGTCTATTTTGTTTTATTCCTATTTGCGATCGAATGAACTGACAATCTACCGTTATCACTTTATAATCTTAAGATTGCTGCTACACTCGCCTCGCATCGGATTTCGTTCCCACTAGTTATTAATTAAAATAGATAGAGTAATAACATTTACGATTAAAATTCTTAGCCATACAAGAGTCGAAGATATCATATACATAAGATAAACATCTACTCGCACAGTAATTCTTATAACTTATAACATAACTTGATTACATTATAAGAAGAATTCATTCGTCACGATTTCTTTAAAAAATGCAGTTTGTTTAGTCTCGAACTCAACTCGAATGACAATGTCTTAAAAGTAAGCCAAAACCGATTTTTTCGCAAGTTATTTTCGCAATCCTTTAGCTATACAATGTTTGCATATTGCCTTAACAAAATCTTTGTAGCTTGAAATTGTTTATTCAAATCATTGTTAAACTAGTAAAACTGTTTAATTTAGAAAGTATTCAAATTATTTTCAACTGTACATCTTAGTGTTGTCGCAATACCTTTATTTAAGTATCCCTTTAACAATTTTTTTCAGCTTGGACAGTTCGGTAAATCGCGTTACAATCATTTTATATTAGATACCTTACAATGGATATTCTCTTAATGGAATGGGATGCAGGAATACATATTACCATTTTTCTCTAGAAAAAATAACGTTTTTGATGTTATCAAGTACGAAAACTGTCAGATTTACATTTTGGCATTTTTGGCAACAGTGCGTTGAATTGCTGAAACTACATTATAGTTTCTGAAACGCAGCTATATTGCTCATCGCCGGTACTAATAGTTGCCTGTTTGAAAAGGCCCTTAGCGACCTTGAGTAGTATCTATAGAAGTTGCGGCAGTATTATTAGAAGAGGACAACAATAAAATTTCAAGAAGCTGTGGTTACGTGTGAATAGCATCACTGTAACTTCTTGTCGTTGCATTGCGAAGTGATCACTATCATCAACTTATTTAGTTGTTTTTGAATGGCAAAATGTAGGTCATGTGAAAAGTCTAAGCATTTTTATACAAATTAGAGCCCACCCAGGTAGTTGCGTTGTCCCAGGCACTTAATGTAGTTATTCTGATGATGATGTTATCTGACGACGTCCCGCATAGCGGAGCGTTCATCGCACTAGTTTGATATGCAAGGTCTGAGATTTGATTCTCGGCTAGTCAAACATCTCATTGAATTAAACATAAACATAAAAACACTTTCTACACTCATAGCCATGGCCACACAAAGAAGAATGCACAAGCACTCAGACCCAGAACAGAAATCTAAACTCAACATTCACATTTCTGTCTGGCCGGGGATCGAATACGGAACCCACTGCGTGTCAGATGGGTATGGTGACTCCTTCACCACGCGGGTCGTCGAATTTAGACTTCTGTTTTAGGTGTAGGTGTACGGTGTACGGATCTTCATGTTTATCATTGGGACTCATTTCATGGCTCGACTCCGGTAGCAACACCGCCCCACCTATTTCTGCCTAGTACCCAAGAAGGGGAAAACCTTTAAAAGGTACGGTGTACGGTGATACTTCCTGGGAGCGACGCCAGATTATGATCCGAATCCGGGATCTCCAAAGAAACGCAACCGGACTCCTCTGAGCGCGTTGCCCCATCGGACTCCACCCAGGTAAATAGTAGGGCCCACCGCACCGTGTGGTCTTAACGCCGACCACACATACTGCCGTCTTTCCCAGGATCGCCTGGGCGGACAGTTCAAGCTCCCACTCTTGCCGCCCGCACGCCACGGACGCCCCTTTTAGTCGCCTCATATAACAGGCAGAGGATACCATAGCCCTATTCTAATCCGGGACAAACTTACCCGAGGCGTTCAAATTTAGTCCTCAAGAGTAGCAACGCATTTGTGACTAACCTTAGCTAATCATCAGGTTATCTGGTGTTGATTACATATATCCATGGGCGGCAATGGCCACTTACCATCAGGTGGATTCCACGCTCGGATGTTACTTGCGTATTCCAAAAAAGACGTTAAAATGATTTAATATTTTTTACTCTCTAGACGAACTAATCTGTATGTATAAATGCATTGATATTTGCATTTCCATCTGCCGTTTTTGTTCTACGGTCAATATTGGAACATTAAATATAAAGACACGCTTGTTATGAGCTGTCTGACTGGTTACTGTCCCAAATTTGGCTCTAACCTGTTCCGTAAACACGATCACCGCTACCCAACGAGTTCGATGCCCGTTTTGGGCACGTACGAGTGTTTTCATAATTTATATTCATTTTCGTCTAAAGTGAATTACGTATTTTCTATCTCGTTAAGCATATGAGAGTGATGGGATTATTACCACTCGATTTAGATTTTCATAATCACGAAATATTTACTATTTCTTCTTACTTTGGAACTAATACTTAGTGCTGCTTTAAATTTCTAGCATTAATATTCAGATTTTGTCATGTTTTTTTCAATAGTTTTTGTGTTTTTACGAAGATCTTTAGAACATTTGCCATAATTATGGAATTCTTTATAATTATGACTTTTATAGTTTGTTCATTAGTTTACTGACTTAGCATACGAAAAATAGTAATCTTGAGTAATATTGAAATTATGTACAAATTTGGTAGGAGTATTTAGAAAATTAAGTTTAGTGATGCGAACACATCACACAAACACTCATCGGTTATTGAGATTACAGTTTCCCTGCGTGCCTACTTCCGGGTAAAGTAGTTATTATAAGTAGGTAAACCCATCCCCCGAGTTTACACCTCGTTTATAATCATGGGTAATGTTGCTAATCTTAAGACGAACGTTTGCATCACTAAGCTATCATTATTTGGCTAAGAAAATAACTCTATTAGAGCAACTAAGCCTTGAGCGTCTAATGTCTAGGGCTGTCAACGTCTGTATAATGAAGGACGGAAATCGAACGAAAGAAACGGAAAATGTTAAAATGTACCATCATGTAATAAGATCTTGTAATCAGTTGACTCAAATGTTATATGCATGGAATATGTAGCAGTTATATATTTCTTTTGTGAAACTAATCATGTTCTCAAATCAATCCATCATCAAAACTGCTCTGATTCTGCCAATCGCGTCGGTGACCATTTAAGTAATTTTGGTCTCATGTAGCACATAAATCATAATAAAATAAAACCATCATTTGTTCAGTCAATTGATATATTATGATCATTCAGATCCGATAAACAAACAAGTAAAACCAGTCTCCAACAAGTAATTTAGGTGAAAATGTGTTAGAAAACGCCAAGAATATCGCCGCATAGAGTAAACTGGAATTCCAAAATCGATAACCCTGTCGAAGAGCGACTCAGATCGCCCGATCCTCAGACTCTAAATTCCATTCGTGGCGATTGCCGATAAGCGATACGTAAACTGATCGCCGCTCTAGTACCGTTCGAAGTTCTATCGCTAAATTATCGTTCACGTTTCGCTACTGCACCAGCGCCCTAGAATTACGGTATACGACATAATGGTGTTTTAGTATGAATCTCCTTTACACGAGTGTGGATTTGGCCCGATATGATATTAAATATGCCATAGTTATGGTAATGAAGGCCAAAGCGAGCGGGTAAATCTGATTTTGGTCGACTTCGACCCACGACCAAGAAATTGCGTTTATCTAATATAGGTACTTAAATGACCTATAGAATTTATAAGTTGCGATAGCTTAGTGGTAAACAATATGGTATCTCGGTCTGAGGAACCGAGGTACGAATCTTGGGCGCTCACACCTCTTACTTTGAAAACTTATGTGCGTATTGTTACCGTGTATATTAAAAATTAAAATATCACATGCTCCGGAGGGAACGCGAATTGTTTATAGTTTATCATTGTTTTTATCTTCACAATTAAGTTTTTTTACCAGTAATACCGTTATGTCATATGATAAACTTTCATTATTATTGACGTGTAGAAGTGTTGATTGAATAATAAAAAATATAAGACTTTAAATTTCATCTGAGTGAGCAATTTTATATAAATAAAAGTAATAAACCTAAAAAGTTGTTGTTATTTATGACCTAAAATAGATTCCTTGCTATTGGTGCTAAGTCACGTGCCAGTTTTTTGTACTGAAGTATTTAGAAACTGTATCGATTTTAGAATACCTACATTGTAAATCGATACAGTTGCACCAATCTGTACAAAAAAGCTTGTTTATCTCTTAAGTCATGGCATAATTTTATCATTTACCTTTTGACGTAAAAATCTTATTAATCCATGAACTGCACACACGAAAAAGTGTCACGTTCTGCCTGAGCCTGACCGTGAAAGCGAGAGCGCTAAAAATATTAGAATTAACGCTTGTGAATAATGTTAATTTATCGAAAAATTATAATTTTTAATAACCTTTGTATTACACAAAATAATGATCATTCAGTGATAATAATTGAATTCAATTCAGAAAAGTATGAAATTTTTCATCAATATTTCTTTATGACGTTATTACGTGGAACTTTCGTCCGTAAACCGAATTTAAATACAACCAATTTTTTATAATAACACATCCTAATCCACCTCCAATAACTCCAGTAAGTGCTTCCAGATGCACTGTAAATACAGTAGATGTACTGTACACTAAACTTTGTACTGTATGATGACAACAATACAATGTAGGAATCTACTGTATTTCATTACCTCTTTTAATATTAAAGTTACTTTTTGAAACAAATTAAAGTAGAATTTATTATTAATTTTCGTTATATCTATTCTCTATTTTGAAATCCAGGAATATACATAAAAACATGCTGGCGATGATTTTTGTTTAGCTGTCAAATTGCAGGGTAAAAAGATTCTAATGTAAAAAAAATCATTTGAAGAAGTTTTGTACAAAATACTGTATTTTTATGTAGGAAACCCTGTAATTTTGCAATCACAATCTGGAAGCACTGACACAGGTCGATGAGATATCTTAATGGCATAAACAGCACATTTAAATATCAAACGTAAAATCAACTTTAAACAATAACTTTTTCAGTAAATGATATAAAAAATAGTGTAGAGATACTTACTAAAATTAAATAATTGATTTATTCCAAAATTCATACGATTATATAATATGTACAAATATTGCATTTGTTTTGTTTCCACCATCGTTTAGGAAATCATGTTTTGGCGAATTCCCGTTTGAGTTATAATTTTCCTTAACAATAAATTGAATTAACCAAGACGGTATCTTTTTATAGCCTTGAAACATCTTTATCCTTTTAAATATCTAATTTTGGGTTCAATTCTCAGAAATGCTCTTGAATTTATTGGTTCTCAATGTGACCTTATGATTGTGACCTATTGTCCTACATATGATTGATTGTTACATGTGCAGTTTTTAATATTATTATGCTTTTTGTTAACGCATAAAACCTTCTAATCGCCAAAAAAAACTCCATGCATTTAATGTAATTTGTTACCAGTATACTTGATTTTTGTTGCTAATCGCCTTATTCATTTATTAATTGTCAAAAAACTAATCATTATTTATATAATAGATTAGTTCACTTATCTTCGATAATTATTCAAAGTTGCTATGTTAAAAACTAATGGTATACCTATTTTTTGATTTCTTAATACCGCTTTGAGCAGTTTATAAATGTGGAATAAGAAATGAGGTAATTGATTATAAGTCAAAATCCCGACTGAGTAAAAATACACATCATCGAAGGCATTAGGATTTTTTTTATATCAACTACTACGGATCTAACAAAAGCTTTGAAAAAATCATTAGGTTATAGCTAAAGCTAAAAAATGGAAACACACATTCAAAAAAAACACCAATTGTTGTCGATTATACTTTAATTATTAAGGATTATACTGTAAAAACGGATTTGACTAATAAGCGATTTTTACGAATAGAGAGAATACTCTACTTATATTCCTAGGAACTTTAGGGTTGTCACGAAAATATTATATTATTAAATGGATTACTAGCGCCCGGTATCGTGCATAACGGCTAGTCTATTATACTCTTAGTATGCCGGTATATTATGCCGGTATTATAATATGACCCAAGTCAAACTCACCAAATTCATCATAATTGTCAACAAGCGGACAATAGCAATGTCGTTTTCCGCTCAAACGTGACTCCGTGACATTCCGCTTTTTGAGAAAACATTTTCATCACGAATTTTTACTATTGCGTAAGCGAGATCGGGTGATACTATTGTCTTGTGGTGGTCAACGGTCTGCGAATTGGACCAATTAGCGAACGCGCTGAATTTCGCATCGAATCTTAGTCAAACTACTGTTTGACTAGTGTCGGGAGAGTTGTTATCATTTCGTGTAAGTGGTCGTAACCACTGTACTGTTTGTTAACAGAAGGTTTAAACGATAGCTCAGTTCTAGGATTTCCTATGAGCTATCTATATATTTAAAAGGGGACAGGTTATTTAAATAATTATAATAGAGCGTAGACTATTAAATGTTGAATCATGAAATTCGGACAACAGGTTTATTTATAATGTATTAATTTGATCATGAATTCACTTCGTAGTGCATTGTCAAATACTAAACACTCGTGTTTACAATTTTTGACTTCAATCGATTTTGATCATCAACATGTGTTGTTTCATTGAATATGTAAACTGAAATATTAAGTATCAAAATAGTGTAAATTAAAATGCAATACCTTTACAAAATACTACTTGTCCGAAATATTTAATACTCTGATTTCATTGAGATATATCTGAACTTAAAAGACGAAGTGCAAACACTCATCTGCTAACACTTTTTTTCTATAAAAAGGTACACTTCCAATTATATCCTAACCGGTAACGATCACAAAGGATTTCAATAAGCGTGCAGTCCAACTGCAAACTGAGGCAGTCGTGACGTCACCACAAGTAGGTCCTCCACCGGTAGCCAACGATACGTACGGTAACATACGGTTATGCGGCCGTGTACATGCAAATCCGCCTTATCCATTCTGAGATATCGTGTCGCGTTTTGCATATCGAAACGGGATATCTGCACGGGGTTAATCAAATATTTAATGAATCAATTGCGATTTGATATGCCCGTGGCCTTTGAACGATTCAAACTCATTTTAATACCGTTTCGGTGGTATTAAAATCAGCTGCTTTAATAGTAGTGGGATCGGTTTGGTTATAGTGGATAAGGTAGTAGGACATATTTCTCGAAATATTATTATTTTTTTATCGTCAACGGTTTCCAGTTGAGAAGGATTTAGGGCACGATCTATCATGCTGAAACATGGAACGGTTTTGGACATTTTATATATCACTGTATGCTTACAATATTTGCCTTCAACATTTAATTGAGTAAAATAAATTTCATTCAATTTGGAATGCTTAAATAACTTAGAAAAAATCATAGGTACTTGGGCTTCGATCCCAGAACTCTGAAATGAGATATAATTCATTTCATTTTCATTTTCATTCATTCATAAATTCATACCACTCGCAGCTCGTTAATAATACTTTTACTATTCTGTAGCCTATATTTTCTATTTCAAACGACATTACCCTGTTTAGGTTAGCGTTAGTGAATATTTCATGTAGTTTATTGGTTATGCGTTCCTATTCGTGGTAGGCAGTGGGCGTGGCAGCTTCCACAAGCACTATGAAAGGTGTCCATTTGTACAAGACCGCCCTCGAGCTTAAACTAGACTGTTTCTAACAATTTGTTGCAAAAATAAATGGCGAAAACATGGTAATAGAATGAAAATGTCGTCGAGTTTACTAAATAGTATTTATGTTCTTGACTTGTAATTGCTGTACAATTATTTGCGTACAGTTACATGTTGTTTTCATATTTCGGAAGTAAAACTTCTTTAAAATCGTTGTGATTTGAAACTCGATGAGACGTATAAATGCGTTACTAAAACAGTTGACGACACTATAACTAGATGGCGCTGTACCCCTTTCTTTTGTATAAGAGCTCAAATATTCTTATATGCAAAGAGGCCAGGACTCCGGCAAAAGCTGGGTCTGCAACCGTTTCTCCCTCTAGAGAAGGTCGGGGAACCCGGCGACGGGGGCCAAAGCCGTCCTTCCCTTCCAGCGCAGTCTTCTGTCCCGGCTTGAGCTTTAGGCTCGCCATTGAACACGGTGAAGCTGTAAAGGCCAATAGGGCCAACAGTAACTACACAATTAGAAAAAAAGTATGCAAATATAGAAGTTTGAATATGCAGTGGTTACCTAATTGTATTATTATTATCTGATTATCCATGAGTAATTTGCACAGACGCACTTTTTAACAAGAAACTTTAGAGCTTGGTATTTAATAGCATGTTAATACAAAAACAAGAAAATATGGCATTATTTTTGTGCAACTGAAGCAGTAAGCAAGCATACACCTGGACTTAAATGACTGTTTTGTTTAATAGTACCGCCGTTAAAGAGGACAGATGTCATACGACGGTGGAAGTTAAGTAAAATTGATTGCTTCCAAACAAACTCATTTAATAGTCATATTTATTATTATTATTATAAACATTCAAAATATTTAGAGTATTGAAAAAAATTGAAAATGTTCATTTCTATGATGAACATAGGTCTCAGAATGAGAATAATGTAAGGTATTGTCCACCGTTCTTAACAAATAGGAATTGACAGATTTCATACATCTTTAAGCCATTACGGAGGAATCTGATATGCAATTTCCTAACGATATTCCTCTTTACTTTAAATTAATTACTTTGAATGTACATCTACATATCAATAGGAAAATATGCGTACCTTGAATCCGTATTCCTTCTTATCGCTCCTAAATTTTACAGGCGTGAATCCGATTACTATACATATAGTTCTAATGTGATTCACAGGTTAATATTCAATGGAAAAACTTAACGCTGTTATTAAATACTTATAAACTTTTGATTAGCAATTACACGTGTTTAGTTTATGTCCGCTTACACTGGTTTGATCGAACCCGCAGGCTATTGACACCCGCAGCGTAACTACTGAGCAACACTGTTTCATTTACGATCCTGTTATCTGATTAATTGTGAAGGTTGTGTAAAATTAACGGTTGTAGATTCCTCTGACTGTGAAACTTGAAATGTGGTTTATATATTTTTATTTATGTATTTGTTGTTTATGGATTCGATAATGAGAGAATTCTAATATGCAGTTTTAATAGTTAATTATTTTGACGTGATAACGGCTTATAAATCGATGGACATCGGCTGCTCGCACGAAAAAGTGTCACGTTTCGCCTGAGCCATAGCGTGCTAGCGAAGATGCTCACTCACTTATTTTTTTACTTGTCTCTCTCGATAGTTTTTTTCTTAAATTATGCAGATTCGTTATCTGCATAATTTAAGGAAAAAACTATGGTTCGTAAACCGACTTTACAGACATCCATTTTTTTCTTTTTAATTAAAAGAACAAAAAATACTTTTAACTTGATTTTAAGTATCAATTGTCGCCTTAGAAAATCGCTTGTTAAACCCAAAAATATAGAATATTCCTATTTTAGGTCAACTAGAAAACGTTACTACCCCTTAAGCGCACACTTACCGTCATCCTCGGGGTTCGAGTTAACGCAGTTAGTACATGAAATCAATATTCTGGCCAAGAGACTTCAGAAACAAAGTTTTCAAGAACACATGTGTCCATCGTAGTATGTTATGGGTACTCACGATATGCGGTTTTTTGGATTTCTTTTTGCCGATATTTCGATTAAAACCAGAAGTTTCGATTCATGTAACTTCGTCGAAAAATCAGTAAAAAAAAAAATTTAAAACCGCATATCGTGAGTACCCATAACATATTAAAATGTATCAATTCCGCGATAATATTAGTCTAAAATCATAAAGCTTTGTGTACTTTTAGTATTGCTAAGAGTGTCGTTTTTGCACTAATAAACCAAGCGATTTACCTCACGCTGTGTGCACTACTGAATAACACTGTTTCATTAACCACCTGTTGTGGGCTTCCTACATCTGATGAAACGTTCTCGAAGTTTGCGCGCAGAATTTAATTTAATTTTCATTAGTATCCGATATATATTTACCGATATAAACCGATACCTATGTGCCTATAGTACGTATATAACCGACACATGTATCGATGTAACTTCCGATATAAAATACTGGATATATACAAGTGTATTCGTATATACCATTATGTATTATGCTTTCTACTCTTACTACTACTTACTCAAAGATTATACTAGTACGCAGACTCAGAATAGATATCGTAATGCAACTTTTAGGTACTAGTTTTGGCTGTGTTTAAATCCGGAAACTTAAAAATAGAAAGTATCATGTAATATAAATAATATTTACAATAACGAAAAAGTTGTCTGGATAATTTCATGCCTGACTTCGTATTGTTAACCGATAAATGCATTTCAGTAACAGTATAACCAAGAATACAATAAAGTAATCGATAATCTCTATGCTATCACGACTAGAAAGGATTAATGTCGGACAAATACATTCGCAAAGAAATGCTTTCATAGCGAAAATAAAAGCCAGTTAGGTATTGTTCCGGATTTCTATTAAAGATTTAATTGCTTACCATTGTTGTGGTTGAAAGTGTATGGCACCCAGACCAAAAGACGAAGACGACGCTTCGAAGTGCAATATATTGTATCATAACATGCTCGTGTGAGTGACTGACTTCCACGGCATTATTATTGCGAGTATATATCATTATCAACCCATTATTGTCCCACTGCTGGGCACGGGTCTTCTCTCAGAATGAGTTATAAGTTGGCCAAGTGCACATTGGTTGATGAAGTCAACCAATGCGCACTTGGCCAACATATCTTTGAGAACTCTTTTTTTAGAGAACTCTCAGGTGTGCAGGTTTCCTCACGATATTTTCCTTAAAGGAGTGATAATTAATTTCCAATACATCATTTTAGAAAAATCAATGGTGCCTACCTTGGACTCGATTGAGATTAGGCTGTCATTTATCCAGCGATATCATTGTGAAGATGTTATTTTTTCTACATGTTGAATAACTTACACAGATATAACAACATAACCAATAAACTTATCTGCAAATTAAGTCACGATTCACGTTGTATTCGTGCATAATTCAGGTACCTATTTAAATTGGCATAATTTGTTCTGGTTCAAAATTGAATACTAAAGGCTAAGTCTAAATTTTTAGTCCTATGATGACACCTTTAAACTTTAACATCTTAAACTCTGTCTATCAGGCTTTTTATGTCCAGTGTAAGGCATATTCCTATCTGCGTTGTTGCTAATCCTACTAGTCTTGCCTTCCGAATCCACTAGCTTTTCTCTTTTTTCTTATCATCGATCCATGTTTTCGGCATAACCTGTAATATAACAACATTCTAAGGAACAAGTCGTACGCTTTAACTTGATCTTAACTAAAGTACAGTAACCACCCAGTTCTTAACAGTACACGCAAACTATTCATTTAGCATTCAAATGCAATTCCCATAGCCGTCCGAAGATTCAATGTCAATAAGCTAACAAGAGCAAGTCGTACAATAGCTTTAAATCAGCATCTGTTCAGAATCCGGAACGATATCCAAACAAGGTAACTGCGACACAATATAAATCATAATACCAGTCGAGTTGCAGACGCATATTCAATGAACTGAACGTGGTCACTGCCCAGTTCAGGTTGTAGGCAAAAATCGGTAATGGTAAGGATGGGGTAAGATCGGCACACTGTAGCCTCCAGCTATGTATTGTAATCAACCCATTGTTGTCCCACTGCTGGGCACGGGTCTTCTGTCAGAATGAGAGAGTTTTAGGCCATAATCCACCGCGCTGGCCAAGTGGGAATTGGTAGACTTCACACACCTTTGAGAACTCTTTTTTTTTCTAGAGAACTCTCAGATGTGCAGGTTTCCTCACGATATTTTCCTTCACCGTAAACCAGTGATAATTAAATTCTAATACGCACATCATTTAAGAAAAAACAGTGGTGCGTGCCTGGGATTTGAACCTCGAATCCTGGATTGAGAGGCCGAGTTTCAACCGTTAGGCTATCACTGCTCTTGTATTAAAAAAGATATTTTTTCTTGTAATATCAAAAGCAATTTAATTGGAGAATATGTAATGTCTACAACGGCAGACGCATGCGTTAGTATTTTGACCTCAAAGTATTTTGACATCATAGACGTTTAATTCTAAGTACATATTTTAATATATGTTTAAAATATCTACTTTGAATTAAAGGTTTTTGATTTAGATTTTGAAAGTCAATAATCTATCTCCACTTCGCAGTGTTTCGTTATCGAATTAGCGGCGAAAGAAATTCTATATTATAAATTTTCTTTTTCAACTTAGTCAATGGAGCATGTAGAGTTGGAGAAACATGAGACCTTAAGTGTAAAATTAATTATATCGGTAATCATTTGGTTTATAGCAAGCTTTTGTGCACAGTGCTTATTATTATTTTTTTAATTTGTGAGAAGTGAATTTTCTTTTGTGATATTCGAATAAAAGCTTGGTTTAATAAAGAATATGACGCAAAAATGCCGATATTTATTGACACAGGTTAAACTACAATTTTAAAGAGAAGTGGGCAGGTTTTCAGATATGTATATAGCCTTATTTTCTTTGAAGAAATTACTACTAGGGTGTGTACTCTTCGCCTTATAGAATTTATTTTACTAGTTGTTTTTTATAAACTATGTTTTTACCAGACTCAGGTAATACTGACTTAACATGACAGACTTGATTGATAGTCTTGTCCTATACATAAATTAAACGTCTAATTTATAAATTACCTTATATACATAATCGTATAAATCTTACACTTTATATTATAACCTTATCGTTTTTGGTAAAAATAACATTTAATAATACCTATTTTTTTTTTATAAATATGAAGTAGCAAACGAGCAAGCAGCCTACCTGATGGTAAGTGGTTACTGCCGCCCATGGTCATTTGTAAGCAACTTCATATAGAACAGGGGTTCTATCTGAAGT
>DWNE01004206.1:0-15525 GCA_018249875.1 Cecropterus toxeus
CCCTTCCTAAAGACAGCGGTTTGGACTCTTTGTTTTATTTATAGTTTAATTTTTATTTATTTTTAATTTTTATTTAAAATAACTATTGTAAATCATTTTAAATAGTTATATATTTTGATGAAAAACATATGTATAAGTATATAATCAAATAAGAACTAATACGAATATAGAACTGGTTACATGTTTGAAATAATATTTTTGTATGGTCAATTCTACCTAATAAATGGTGATGCATATGAGTATCTATAGTTAACAGTCTTGTATTAAAGAGGAAATTTGACATCTCAGCGAAGTTTATGTTAGCATGTTATTTAATTTTAACATAATAAAACCTAGTAATTCAAGGAATAGTTTCATATTTTATTATTGTGTAAATATGAAGTAGGTAATCTTATCACAATAGGAATACAAACCACAATATTGTAGGTTCCCTATTTACATTGTGTTTATGATAAGCATATACCTACTCGTCTGTAAAAGTATACAATGAAATATTTCTACTGCAACCCTTTTTATGAAGCGAATTAGCTACGCTCTGCAGTTTCACCCGCGTTTAAAAGCCAACATGACATTTGACATGCATTTTATAGAACTTGTATACCTTCAACAATACTAATCTAGTTAACACAACTGGTTACGTAACAGATTGTTAGATATTTAATTTTAAAATATACTTTGATATCGATAATAGATTTAAGAATTTAAAATGATATGGCTCTAGATAGGGCAGATTGATTCAATTAAAATCAAGATCTCTATAAATATATTTTCGAGTCCGTAAAATCAATTTAGTAGTTTTGGTATGACGCATTGTCAAACATACAGACAGACAGGCTAAAGTTGAAAAAAAATACGCTTTCTACGCTCATAGCCCCACACTAGGATTTGCTCCTGTGTCGTGGGTGCCATGGACACACTAAACACGAATACACAAACACCCAGACCCAGAACAGAAATCTAAACTTGTAATTCATATTTCTGTCTGGCCGGGAATCGAACCCGGGATCCACTGCGCGTTAGACCGGTATCGCGACCGCTCGACCACGCGGGTCGTCAAATAATCAAATCGGGTCGAAAAATATAAATATATTACTATTATTTCCTATTATCGGTTCCCCGAACTCTTTTTTGGAAACGCTATGAACATCTACAGTCACAAGCATAAGTATAGGCACGTCAGCAGAAATATCTATCCAATACTGTACAATATACGTGAAATACGATGTGAAATGGTTATGATATACACAAGACTGATTAGAGTACTATTTCATTCCCAACTTCATAATTCGACAGTTGTTACCAGTACAAAGACAATTTGTTACTAAGACAGATAAACTTTGTTTGACCTTCCTGTTTGGATGGCGATATGAATCTCTTATCGTAGCTTCTTCAAATACATTTAACAATAGATTCATCATAGTTGTAAGAATGAACAAGTTTTTAAAATTAGATTGTAAGATAATATATATTTTTTAAAGAAATTATTTTGTAGGCAACACCCTAGTCGTTTTTACTTTATACTTCAATCGATATTTAAATGGTGTGTTTTTAAATAAACGTTTTTTACACTCATAGCCCCATAGTAGGATTTTCTGTAGGGACTTACTGCGTGTCAGTCCGGTATGGTGACCGCTTCGCCACGCGGGTCGTTAAATCGTCAAAATTTAAATGGATACTGTGTTTGGTCACTACAGAATTGGATAACAAACTTAGTTAAATCATAAATATAGTATAGTTGGATAGTTAACCCTGATGCTTAAATTAGAATATCTGACTTACTGCACTACCAGTTTAACTAAGCTATACTGATGTTTTCAAGTGATAGGTGGCCCATAGACCTCTGTAATCCACACCAGGTAAGATCAGAACTTTACTTGTTTACAGATACGTTGCTGGCATAGCAACCTTTGTTCGATTCTGCCGGCTCCCCCGCCACATCCTAGCTTATAATAGCAGTGTTAAACGCTGCTATGTTCAGGTTTTTAGGGTGTGGTAAGGCAGACATACTTTTTAGAAGCACTCGAACTTAGTCCTCAGGAGTTTAGTATCTGGATGTCCATGGATTTGTCTTAGATCTCCATAGATGGCAGTACCACTTACCATCCGATGGACTTGTCGCTTGTTGCTATAAAAAATATCACCTTTTTATGAGAGTGCAGTTTTGCTTAAACTTCGAACACTGAGTCATAGGTCAAAGTTCGTTGCATTTGTTGTGTTATTTATAAACTGATAACAATATTGTAGTACTCAGAACATACTTGTCAGTGCATTGTTGTATCATTGTATAATTTAATTTGTTATAATATTATGTTACAATACATGTGTGATTTCGAAATGATTTCCATTTAGTTATGAAAATATAGCTATTTACTGATACTTCTTGACAAATGTCTGTTTGGTCATTTATCACTGTGCATGCATATTGTGCGTGTTATATCTTGTATATACTAAAAGCATTTTTTATCAAGCAATTGGTCTCATTACAGGTGGAAATCGACGCAAAAGTAATCGAAGTCTCGAAGAAATATCTGCCGTTTATGGCAGTTGGATTTAACAGCGATAAGTTGACATTGCACGTTGGTGACGGCTTCGAGTTCATGAAGAACCACAGCCAGGAGTTCGATGTCATTATCACGGACAGCAGCGATCCCGTGGGGCCCGCTGTCAGCCTCTTCCAAGAGAACTACTTCGCGCTAATGAAGAGCGCGCTCAAACCCAACGGTATCGTTTGCTCCCAAGCGGGAACTTTCTGGAACGATATCGAACTAGTCACCAGCACGCTGGGACACTGTAGAAGTCAGTTTCCTAAAGCAACATACGCGTACACGTCAGTTCCTACCTATCCCTCAGGGACGATAGGATTCGTGATCGGCTCGCTTGACAAAGACGTCAACTTTGAGCAACCAACGATAACGTTTACACCAGAAGAAGAAAAAGCTATGAATTTAAGGTTTTACAACAGCAATCTCCATAAAGCAGCGTTCGCTCTGCCTACATTCATTAAGTACCAACTCGCCTAATTCGTACTTAAAACGCATTTTATAGTTTAGCATAATAATGACGAAATGATAGCGTTAGGTGAATGATTTTTTCTGAACGGATATTTTTATATACAGTTAAAGCCTTATTCGCGGGGATTTTGTTCCGCCCATATACCGTAAATACACAAACCGCGAATGAGTAGCAGTACTCAAAAACTGACGCGCTAACAAAAGAAGAAGAATCTGTCAACTTATACAGTCACGAGCGTTAATATATGACTATGGGCACGTTAGCAAAAATATCTGTCCCAAGAACGAGTTCAATAATATTTGTGCAGCAAAAATAATTGACATTAATAGCATAATCAAGTGACATTAAAAAAATGTACATCAAATTACTGTAACTACCTGTCGAAGCAAAAATATGAGACGACATCAATTCCAGAATATATTCTATTTCCAGTTAAGGTCAGATATATTTGCTGCTTTCGTGCAGACAGATATTATTGAACTCGTTCTTGGGACACATTTTTGCTGACGTGCTTATAGTCATATACTTATGCTTGTGACTGTACATATTACAACTGCGAATAAAGAAATTATTAGTCGCAAATACCAGAAAATGGTCATAATTTTTTACCTGCGAATACTGAAAACGCGAATCCGTGAGTAAGGAGCTTTGACTGCACATACTCTAAGCATTCCGTAACATTCCATAGGATATGTTGATGTTACATTCTAGTCCAAATTGAAATCTGAATCTGAGGTAATCTCCAAGTGCCTTTACTATTTGCTCATGTATGTGATACATAAATCGAAATACATTATTTTTATATGTTTATATTCAATGTTGAATCGGGGACAATAAATTATATTTTTTTTACTAATTTCGTGTTATTATTGCAAATCAATACCTCTAGGTTTTTTTTAAATTGCTAAATATGTGGTTAGCAGATTTGTTTTTAAGAAATAATTATTTACCATATGAATGTTTAAAATATTTTATTTATACTTATTCATTTTAACATAATATAGTTAATTTCTATTATTGTCTGTGCTACCTATAAGATGTCAATTTAAATATCAAGTTGCTACTTTTGTCCATGAATATTCATAATCAACTAGAACCCAGGTTTAGCAAAATTCACACCCAGCTGTGGGACGTAAAAAGGGTTGTGTCAAAAAAAAGTCTATAAGGCACTATTTCAAATTTGCAACCTACTATTGTTAAATTTCATCTTATTTAGGCTTTTACGGCCTTGGGTTCTTGCTTTTTAGCCCAACTCCATTAATTTTAATTGGTAAATACACGTTGAAGGTATTTGACAGATGACACTACAAATCCACTGCTAGGCACAGATGTATCATACTAGCTAAGTACAGATTTATATTCCTTTAAGAACTTATAGAAGTCTGGTAAACTCATGGCGTATTTCTTCCTCAATCCACGGTTTGCAGAGTCTTCTTTACATAAGGGTAACTGTACGCCAATGCGTCGTCTCTCTTACTTAAATTAACTTACGGCCTATGATTTTAATACAATACTAAGTTAACACTGCTTCTCTTTACGATGCCAATTTCTTAACACATTTCGAACAACCACGAACGCAGCCACAAGGATTCCTACGATAAATACGAGTACATCCAGTAACTCAAGTTCCCACGTGCTCATCCAACGCGCGTTTGTTGACATATCCTGACTTTTGTAGCGCACTGTACGCTCGATGTGGTAGATGGCGTTTTCCATGGGATCAATTGGACGGTCTCGCCACATATTGCTAACCAGTTTAGCGCGCTCCCGTATTCTGTAATTAAAAATATTAATGATGTATTCTATATTATTTAAACTAATATTAATAACAGTGATATCGATTAATTATTCAGTGATGATGTATTTTCCAAAAAAAAAAACCAGTTTAATACTAATTCGAGAATTCAAGCAAACAGTAACAAACAGGTGTTTCTATTATTCGTGTATTTAATTTTTATTATTTATAAATATCAAATATATAGGCAGACGAGTGGCGTAAAATTGGAATTCGGCACCTGCATTCGGTAGGTATGTATTTGTATTATTTTATCATATTGAAGTTGTAAAACGGCGGCAGTTCTATTAGCTAGACTGCGCCGTTATTTGCTACTTCCATAACATAAAAAAATTATGTGAAGATAGTGACGCTGCAATAAACTACAAAGAGGTAGTAAAATTAGTTCACTAATTAAATCATACTTACTCTCTCGTCAAAACCTTCTTTAAACTATCCTCTAGCGTAATTTCATCCAAGTTCTGCAGTCTTAGAACAAATGCTATCCCAACGCGTTGCGCATGCGCAGCATTGCCATACTGGTCACCAAGAATAGGTACGGCGAGCATCGGCACGCCTGCCGATACTGCCTCCGTTAGACTTAAGAGCCCAGCGTGTGTGATGAATGCTACACAGTTCTTGTGGCCTGGTAGGTTATAAAGAGCTGGTTTACACAAATAGTTCTAAAGTAGATGAAAAAATCCTAGTGGTTTAAGTGTCAACACACAAATATATTCACGCACTCAACAATCTTGAATCTTACTACAAATTTAATTGGAAGCTGAAGAGCTGTGTGACAGAGCGGTATGGTATCCGTACCCGTATTGAATACATAGAGTAGGCGAATAAGTAGTGCTAAAGTAGATCTGTAAGCGGAAACGTCCGATGATTAGAAAGATAATAAAATAAATAAACGCTTTCTACACTCATAGTCCCACACTAGGATTTTCTCCTGTGTCGTGGGTGCCATGGACACACACAAAGACGAATACACAAATACCCAGAACAGAAATCTAATTTCATCATTCAGATGTCTGTCTGGCCGGGGATCGAACCCGGAACCCACTGTGTGACAGATCGCTATGGTGACCGCTCTGCCACGCGGGTAATAATAAAGCGAAATAAGATTGCGGAACCCTCTCTGTCTCTCTAACTTTATATTCAATTACAACAAGAAACCGTGGCATCGTTCTATTATGCTCACTTTTCTCGCTAAATGCGCATGCGCTTAAAGAAAGGGGAACCGTCGTATTCCCTCTTTTTAACCGAAGGACAGTTGGAAGCCTGGCTTTCTTGCTCTATCTATAATACCTTGCTCCCTATGATTGAATGTTGAACCTTTTACGATTTGTTTGCAGTACAATACGTCTATGATTGAATTAAAATTTGCAGTTTGTTGGCGTTACAGTGCCTACGCCTATTTCTATCCCATAGCAAGTATACCAGCAATGAAGTTTCACTGTTTTCTGACTTGGAAAGATGTGGTAATTCAGACATACACGAGATTATTCAACCTTGTTCTATGAGTAACAACGTATCGTGGCTAACCTTATCTCTCTATACCTATTTAAGTTTGATTACCGTGATCCACGGGCGGCAGTGACCACTTACCTGCCGACAGTTGATTGTTCAATTAAATTCTTGTTTGTCATTACGAGCCATGCACATCAGTTCACATTAAATGTCTTATCTGCATGACGTTTGAATAAAGCATTAAACTACTTACAATACCAGGCAATAGAACCAGTGTAGTCAGACGCTATGCCACTGCATAGCGTGGGCTTACGCCCCCCCGGGACGGAAGTTGAACTCGCCACCCACACATTCACAAATTTTAGTCGGCAAAAAAACGACCATAATATCTAACTAATATCTACATACATAAACGAATATCTAACTTGACGACCAAAAAAAAACAAAGTTGCTAAATCTTTTTTGCCGCCCCTCAGAATGTGCCGTCCGGGGCAGGCCGTCCCCTCCACCCTCCCCACGCTACGCTACTAAGTGTAGTTCGAGATCGACCAAAGAGGTACCACCATTATATCGTTTCCTAGCGTGAAAGAGTTCTTGCGTTTCGAAGAAAGGGTGTAGTTGCCGGCCCATTTATATATGAAGCGACCATTTCATTCCCTTTCATATTAGAATGAAGTTGCTTACAAATGTCCATAAGCGGCAAACACTACTAACATCACAATGGGCTGCAGGTTCATTTGTTACTTCAATCTAATTAAAAAAAAAAGAAGTTTTTTTAAGTATCTACTAGTACTATAACTACTCCGCCGATCGTTATTTAAATCGCGCTATGGAAACGCGATCGATTGCGACCTAATAATGTTCGTAGATTATGTATATAATTAGTTACAACATCGATTATCAGTTTCCTATAGGTTAATTATAAGTACTCACGCAATAAATCATATTG
The DNA here is from genome assembly GCA_018249875.1 of Cecropterus toxeus. Lineage (NCBI taxonomy): Eukaryota > Metazoa > Arthropoda > Insecta > Lepidoptera > Hesperiidae > Cecropterus > Cecropterus toxeus. The sequence goes on from DWNE01004206.1 coordinate 7,209, forward strand.
AGGAAGCCATTTCAAAATGAGGACATTATCAGGTACGTCGATAAAATTCCCCTCCCATTTCCACACAACGCGTTGCGGTAAACGCGCGAAAACTTTCAAAATGGCGCGCAACCTTTTTTCTGGTAACGACGACCCACGGATTAACGATCCGAAGCTAAATATGATAAATCCTTCCTTAGCCTCAGAAACCCATTTCTCTAAGTCCTGAAAAAATATCACGATACATCATCATTTATTTATAATAATTAATTTAAATTGAGTAGATTGCCCAGATATGTTGCCTACATTATAATAATACCGATTTATACTATGACTTAATTGAATTAATTGCTATTTATAATTTCAAGGTAGTAGAGATCGGTACACTTTTTGGACCTTTAGTTAAATAGCATGTAGATTGATGTGTTTCTTGGCTTGTAGACATACTCATTCGAGACGTTATGAGTCCTCAGGGCAAGTAAGCAACACATGCATAGCCATCCTCAGGTAAGATTGTTCTTATCTGGGATTGATTTTATTTATAGACGTCAAAACGCGGCAGAGAATGTTCAAAATGTTGAACATTTCGTATGCGTATGCCGTTTACAGTCCACGATATGTCGGTAGGTCCCACAGCATTTGGATCGATTATCTGTAAAAGTCAGAGTACCCCTGGATTGGCACCAATTAGTAAAGACCTGTGTTCAGATATTAGGCTTATTAGGGGCAATAAACGTGTATTTTTATTTATTATTTATTGCACCTCTTATAAAAATAAAAAACTTAATGCCTTATGGCATTATCTACCAGTCAACCCTGGGTGGCTGGGAAATTTGCGCCATTTGTATTGCATTTGTTTTGCACTCAGGCCCTTAAATAATATTTCTTGTGTTATTTTATACGATCAAGGATGATTGACAGATATCATTTAGATATCTTCGCCAGTCTTCAGGGTTCAGACCGGGCGTTCAACTCGGTATTATCTGAATTTTAAATGACTATCGTAATTACAGTGCCGTATGAAAACATGGGCTCGTTTTATTTGTGTTAAAGCTTATTTTATCTAGTTAATTTGATTTTACACCTAATTTTTGAAGGTCGCTGCTTTGCATAAATAACCACACACTTTAAATTTCGTCAACTTTGAAGTTAAGATAGTTTTATCCTTATTACATTAATCTAGAATTGAAAACTCGGTGCTTTACTACACTGGTTAATCGCCTTTTAATTTTGATCATTTTAAATTTATTCATTAATGAAAAGATAAAAATAAAAGCTTTGTTTATTTTTTACTGAGCTCTTCAGTAAGTGTTTTTTTACTTATTCGGGCAAAGGAACAATGTATTTTAACACGTATTAGACTTCATGGTAAGATAGCGTATTTATTAATATACTTAAGTTTTTTTTCTTATGATATGGAGGCAAACGAGCATAATATAATCCAACTGCCACTGCCGGCCAGGGACATCTGTAACCTACCCCAGTTACGTGAGGTTGACCATAGATGCGTTATCACTTATGAGGAGCAGTGTTCAGAACCGTACGATAATTTCATGTTCTAACAGACGAAGTACGATAGTATATTTTAATTGTACGATAATTTTACATTGTCTGTTATGGGTGTAAAATATTTTAAGAAGACGTTGCTCATAATATAATTATTTTTTTGTTTTGGTCACAAATATTTGAGGACACTTGGTTTTGGTTGCGAAATACTTTCAGATATCGTTTTTTTTATCGTCAAATGAGAAGACCGTGAAAATTTTTGTAGTTTAACGAAGCAAAAAAAAAAACATCGTCAAAAAGTTGGAGGTACCAACGTAGTATTGTTATTGTACTTGTGCGATAATTTGATGCAAAATAGGATAATTTTACGGCTGACATACGACAATGGCCTGGCTACAGGTTGGGAACAGTGATGAGGAGTAACAATAAATTGGAACGCTCCAATTATATATATTTCTTATTTTATCATTCAAACCAGAACGCAGTAGCCCTTAACTGCTGCTATTAGACAAATGGTGTCGATGGTGCCTCTGGTGATGACTGAACATCACAAACATCCTACCACACAACTACCTGGTATCTTCTTAGACTTTAGTGTATATTAATTATAACTGATTCTGGGGATTACATTAGCTGTACGTAACACTACATTACCAAGGTCAGTTGACTATTTAAATAATTCGAAATCACAATAGGTCTTTAAATAACGTTCATTAATTTTATGGCTATGATATATTATGGTATTTAATTCAAATAAAATGTATATTTAAATAATAAAATAAAAAATACAGGTAAATACTATGTTACCTACTATTTTGAAGAAAAATCATAAAAGCGTTATAATGAATATATATCATTATAAAAACAAGCAAAAAATATTTTTAAGCAGACGGGTTTTTTGTTTAATATTTTTAACAATGTTAATTTTATTATCACGAGCTTTAATTTAACTTACCTTCTTAGTTCGTATGTATGTATGTGAGGGTCAAATTATGCAACTGAATTAAAGACCAGTTAACCTCAATCAATTAAGGTGAAATTTTAAATACACGTGTAAATGTGTTGACAATGTATCATAAACTTAGTGACGTCATTTTACATTCAATATGGCAGATGCCCTAAGATGGCGAACTAATACGCACCCTAATAATGTTAGGTTCCGTACCAACAAAGTTTCAACTATTTTTATTTTTTGTATTGGTTATCATAGTAGGTACAGAAGTTGATATATGTGCATTGTGAAAATTTATTTATGATGTCTGTTTATTACGGTCCAATTGATAAACCGGAATACGATGAAAATCTCATTCTTTTGTACGGTAGTGGATAACTATCTCATTATTCAATGTACTATTAAAATTAGTAAAAAAATCAAATGTCTATCTATTATTGTTCAAGAGTTTTACTGCTATAATAAATAGTCAGGCTAAGAGCGGAAGCGTAGTAACAGGGTTCCGCTCTAATCTTCTGGAACCATAAACTAAAACGTCACTGAATATTGTTTTTATAATATTTTGTCTGGTAGACTTAAAAAAGTAATATTATCAGGCGTCGAAACTCCAGGGGCTTAACATTTAAAGACAAAATATTATAAGCCGGTAAAACCGCTAGAGCTTAGCTTAACTTGAGAAATATTAAAAGTCGCCGAAACCTTTAGGGCCTTATTAAAAGTACAAAATGTACAAATATTATAAGGCGGCGAAAACTCCAAGGTATCTAAGGACTTGTCTATGGCCGGTTTTTGTGCTTACAGGAGTATAAATAAATATTCACACTTTGAACAAGTGGTTTTAACTAAAATCCTAATGTAGGTAAACGTAATTTTAATCAATGTATTATTGTTACTAAGAAAAATATAATAATGTTTTGGTTTTAGATACTAGAACACACTATTATATGATGGTACAGGTGGCATATTGAATAAAAGTTATTTTAGTAATATATTTGCTCAACTTGCAAGAGTCTCTGCTTGTCGCAGGCGAAAGTAAATCAATTTATATATAAACGCTACATGGTTTGGCCAGATTGTAACTGATCATAAAGGTAAAGAAACAAGCCTTGATTTGAAGGTGGTTGAACGCTAGCGGATCATGTTCACGGGCTCTTCTGAACTTCGAAAGACACGTTCGCAAAAAACGTCGGTCCCTGTTATCCCACTACTTAAAAGGGGGAAGAGATAGGGGCTTCGAACTCCCGCTTAGCATAAGCGAGAGAAGACAAGTTCTTTAATAAGCAGGACCCTATATTTTTCTCGACATATTTTTTGCCAAAGACTCGCTGTTAGACTATCGTAGTAGACGATAATCAAACCTATCGCTACGCGACTGATATATCTACTACTTATAAACTGTAAGACTCTTATGTTATATTTATTTTCTTTAATTTTATTTTCTTTCATTATCTGTTTATTTCACAACAAAATGCCGCTTTGCATGTTTTCTGATTAGCCTAAAGGTTAACTGGAAGAGAATGTTTCTAGTATAAAGTCCGCCTTGTATACCAAATTTTAAGGTGTAATAAAGTTCAAAATAAGTTCAATAATAAAATAAGTATGATATAAGTATATTTATAATCCGGCTTTCCTTGTCCGATATGAAGGTTTTAGGGCAAAGGCCGACATGTTGGTTAAGTGCGTTATATTCACATTTATGAAAATAATGCATGCGGGTTTACTCACTAAGTTTTCTTTCACCGACAAACTAAGTGATCAATAAAATGTATTACATATATAATTTCTAAATCCTAACCGCTTAGCTATGAAACATTCGATGCAAGCGTCAGCGTCAAATTTCGCTACATTGTGCAGTAAAAATATAGGTACCTAGGCCTCTCGTGTTATGAACTATGAAGCCACGAAATTTTACTAGGATTTTCTCCTGTGTTTTGGGTGCCATGGACACACAAAGACGAATACACAAACATTCAGACCCAGAACTGAAATCTGAACTCATCATTCATATTTCTGTCTGGTGGGGAATCGAACCCGGGACCCACTGCGCGTCAAACCGGTATGATGACCACTCGGCCATGCGGGTCGTTTGTTGAAGTGTATATCATTATGAAGCTGTCGGGTTTTTTGTTTTAATATTTTTAACGATGTTACTATAATAGTTTTTGATAGAGCTCACGCATTCAGCGCAGTGCGATTCACGTTTTGAATTTTTCCTGGCCCTCCGGTAAGGTTCTTCGGTTACAAATCTTATTTGAATTATTTATTTTAAAATTAACTCTGTATTTATTTTTCTATTCAAAATAATTCTTGATTAAGAATGAACATATTATAAGCGTTTGTAATATATTGTTGATACTGCATGACCTAGTTAATGAGGTTAATGTAACATATTTGTAAGTAATATCTCTTTCATCCTATATGATCAAATAGACTAAAATAATTAAAGCCCACGCGATTTAAGTGATTATTACCAGTGGGTTTTTTTAACTAGCCCGAGATATGGGGTCCTGCTATTGTTGCCACTAAGGACTAATATGGAATGCCTCGAATAACTATGTGTTTCTTCCTTACCGTACAGCAGCGGCTTAAGGATTGTTGTTTCGCATTGATACGGGAGGGCGGGAGGAAGACTTGAACATGCCCACGTAAGACTAGGATGGCGAAAAATCTCATCCTGTATTCGATATAGTGGGAGAAGGGAAAGGAGGGCTGATTTAGTTCTTACTATTTCTGAAATTTTGCCACCCACTTGGACCCAGATTATGGACAGTCTTAAGTACATTTGGGAGTTTTTAGCTACATCACTGTCAAGAAACAAATTCACTTTGCATGCGCAATTTTATTGTATAGATCATTTGTCAAATCGGCAATAGGGATGCCCGCTATTTTTAAAAAGTAAAAAAGCATAATAAACAAATATAGGCAATATTTGGATGTTTGCAGCATCAGAGCACTGCGAGATGATTTGATAATTTAAAGTTCTTTTGGACTATTTTGGACACATGGGACTACTTCAAATATAGATATTATACTTACAGGGTGCAAAGGCTGGATTCGTTTATTATGCAGGTGTATTCCACCAATTTCCACAAGAGAAGGCGGGGCGGACCTGACTCCATTCCATACATAGTACGTGTTGATCAATACCACGCTAACGTTTTTCGCTACATTTTCCAATTTGGGTAACCGTTTGCCAAGCTTCTTCTCCAAAATCCGTTGTTCTTCCCAGCGTATTGCAATCTCATACCACCATATATAGAAGTAGTGGCAAATCGTATTTTGAACACGTTCGTAGAAACTCATTTCAGATGTGAAAGGCATCATCATTTCGGGGACATAGGCCGGATTGTCCCAAGCTCCAATTCTTCGCGGTGTCCACGGTAGCATAGATGTGGACATCAGTCCGACAGATGGCAGACCGTAATTGTGGATAATGCCTAACATACAATCACTATTGAAATGTTCCACTAAAATTATGTCATAGTCACCTTTCGCAGCAACAAACTCTTCGAATATTTTTGAGTCCAAAATCCGCTTGCAGAGGTGCAAGTTCGATGACGCCAGACCAGTGATAAGTGGTATGTGCTCGAAGTATTTTTCTAAGCCGAAAACGGAATAATCGAAATTCTTTAAATCTACAACTTCCACGTTTAAAGGCGCTAGGCTTCTAAGATCAACATCGCGTCGATTCGACTGGTTTTGCGATGGAAAGAAAGATACCACCGTCAAATTATGTCCTCGGAATTCCAACTCCTGAAGTAACGGTTCAAATACCATGTAATGACTTTTTCCTGGATACGGTAACAAGCAAAGGATGTTGTAAGCGCCTGTTCCTATCCATATTAACGTAAACAGAAACAATCTCGGAAGAAACATTGTGATAAATATTTTAGCGACACATTTCCTCAAGAACACTTGAAATAATAAATCGGTTAAGACACGTGCGTTGTATAGTTCGATTCTTGCTAACTGAGCTGTGCTCGGTGATGGATTAACGTAGATGCAACGTTATTGCAGTGGACACTAATGATACATGAAGTATACGAGTGTAAATCTATTACAGTGCACACGGGATGTAAACGCTTATTATGTAAGACATACTCAAAGGGGACGGTGCCAGAACGGATATCGTAATTTAGTAGCTACAATGCATAGCACACATGGTTATTAAAATTTTATTATTCCATAGAAATTATAATCGATCTATTGTTTTTAGTTATTAAAATGTCTTGTGATATAAAAAAATCATCTTTTAAAACGAGTTAATAATTCAACAGAAATAAATGAAATAATTGCAAAATGTAATTTATGAATTACGTACATTTTGGTATATAGGTATGTAAGTATTTTATATATTTTCGGCTAACATTTCGCGATGCCGTGACCGTTAGGCAATATTTAAATGTTTTTATTTACGGTTAGTTTCACGGGGCGTTCCATTACGTGGAAATTATAATTTTTTTATCAGCTTCGAGAACTTCTGGACCTATTTAAATTTTATTGCTTTCATTTGATATTGATATTTCATTTAAGCTCTTTCTTTTCTCAAGAATAGTATTGGATACCAGCTTTTCCCGCGGTTTCTCCCGATTGCGTCATGTTCCATGGGAAAAATATTGTACATGTTAATTCAGGCCATAAACTATCTGTGTGCTTAATTTCATTCAAATCCAATCGGTAAATTTGTACGAAAGAGTGTTACTCTTACAGCACACATTGGTACATCCTCACAAACTTTTGCATTTCTAATATTCGTAAGATCTAGTGTACTGAATTTATTTTTATTGTAAGTGTTTATTAAAATAAAGATGATCAATAACATGATTATAGACACGTTAATAAACGTACCTAATTTACTTGTACTGATGAATCTATTATGAAGTTGATGATTTCACGACCCACGTGGTGGGGCGGTCATCGTGCCTATCTGATACGCAGACGGTCTCGGGTTCGATTCCCAGCCAGACAGACACCTGAATGATGAGTTTAGATTTCTGTTTTAGGTCTGGGTATTTGTGTGACCATGGTACCCACGACACAAGAGAAAGTCCTAATCTGTGGCTATTAATATGGAAAGCATAATGTTAGTGTAATAAAATTATTTGTATTATGTATTAGTACGGTCAATTGTAAGTATATACAAAAACAAGTCGTCCTACATTTCCTAAAAAGGCAAGAAATCATGGCAGTCATGATAAGTAAGCAGATACATCCAAAGATATAACGAATGAACTAGTTCATATTATAATTGGACAACAATTTAATTATGTTGGAATCATTACTAATAGTACGAGATCCCATTGCAAAATCTCTACGTTCATAACGTATTGAATTAAACTTACATTTTTACATAAGCTTATGATTAGAATATATTGACAACAGGGTGCAAGTCAAAAATTGGCCGCAAATATTTTTTATTAAATTAATGTTAAATAATAACTTATGTAAAAATGTAAGTTTAATTCAATACGTTATGAACGTAGAGATTTTGCAATGGGATCTTAGACCATTAGTATAAATAGTCAGAGATAAAATTATTCTGAGCAGAAAGTTTTTGTTGGTAAAGTGATATTCCTTTTTTATTGATTATATTTGACTGACTGACTTTTAAAGCCAGATTTGAGAAATTTAATTATAATTTGGGGATTCAGGTATGGGGACTAAGTCTTCCCTCTCTCCATAATCTTTATGCAAGCACTTAGGTCCATCTGTCACCGTTAAAGGGGATTTAAAAGTACATACACATTAGTAGATAAGTGCCTCCTCCTATCTTTGTTAGCCTATCCCGATGGCTCCTATGTGACTGGCATAAGTGAAAATATCCAATTTTACAGGAGAGCACTTAAAGTATTTAATTTTTTTACTATAAATTTTTACTTT
>DWNE01004207.1:0-15523 GCA_018249875.1 Cecropterus toxeus
TGTAGATGTATGGGCAGAAACAAGACTCAATCTTGTCTGGAAAAACAAGACAAACTCGTACTAATGGTACTGTACGCCTCGAAGTTTTTAAATAATTAATAAAGACATCATTTTGAAAACAAAATACCTCACTGTTAAAATCGTTTTTTGTTTTTGTAAAAATATACGTAACTTGACGCCTTTATTAATTTAGTTCAAATTTAATATGTGTATATAAACAAAAATACACAGATTGGCTCGAAAAAGATACGCCTATTCTGACGGACTTGAGTAAAAAAATATGAAGTTAAAAAATGTTAAGTAGTGAGTAGTGGTGGTCTGAAACCTCTTTCACTCAGATAAGACCGGTTATCAACAGTGGGACGTTGCTTCCCCCTTTCACCCGATTGAAAGACCGAGTTTCACCCATTAATACTGGTTAGGTACGAGTATGAATGCTAAGTTAAAACTCCTACTTCCTATGAATTTGGACAACAACACGACTTTGACAAAGGCTGACCTATTATTATCGTGAAGTACTGATACTGTACATACTAACACGTGTCAGGATAGAAATTCGAAAATTAGTCACTTTGCCCTGTACATGACAACGTCATTACAAAAGCTATTGAATGAGTAGACAAGGTAATTGTATTTCCTATACCTAAGGCTACTGAAATTGTATCATGGGAATGACATCGATGAAGGCAACTCCATAGTACATTTCAGATATCGTAGATATAGCTGAAGTAAAAGTATTCACTTATTTAGTTAGTTAGGTTTACGTAGATTTGACGACCTGCGTGGCGGAGCGGTCAACATACAGGTTTTCCCGGGTTCGATTCCCGGCCAGACAGGAATATGAATGATGAATTTAGATTTCTTTTCTGGGTCTGGGTGTTTGTGTAGTAGTCTTTGTGTTTCCATGGTACCCACGACACAGGAGAAAATCCTAGTGTGGGGCTATGAGTTAAGAAATCGTGTGATTTTTTATTGTAACGGTATAACAATCGTAGGATCGATCGATGCTACCACAACAATTCAGCGTTGACCGTCAGTTGTTACCACTCCCCACAACAAAAGACATTTTTTTTTGATGAGGTAGTCGCAATCGAGCGCGCAGTGCATCTGATAGTAAGTGGCCACTGCCGGTTGATTACAGATATCTAAGGACCAGTAATCAACCCCAGATAAGATCAGTCCGAAATGAGGTCAGTCCAACCACAAATGCGTTGCCCTGACTAACTTGGAACGTCGGATAAGTATGTCTCTCACCACAGTCTTAAGACCAGACACAGCAACAGATAACACTGCTATTATTAGACATATGTAAATAGGTGTGACAGTAATGCTTTAAGAGTTACCAAAAAGCGTTCTAAGAATTATATATAACGATCAACGTTAAATCTATATTTGACGACCCGCGGGACGGAGCCGTCACCATACCGATCTAACGCGCCGTGGGTCCCGGTTCGCACCCCAGACAGACATCTGAATGATGAGTTTAGATTTCTTTTCTGGGTCTGGGCGTTTGTGTATTCGTCTTTGTGTGCCTATGGCACCCACGACATAGGAGAACTCTAGGCATGAGATGAGATGGACAGCAGCGTATTCCTGTTTGTCATCAACACTCGCTACGGTCACCAGAAAATCCCAAAAAGGAGAGCCCTATACTTAGTAATGAATCTAAAAAGGATGACAATTGTGTATGTAAAACATTAAATAATTGACACTTTGATTTTAATACAGATAAAATTTGAAGAAGATCAAGTCTGAATGGTACCGAACACAACTTTATTCCCTAGTGAATTGATTAAAAACACGTCGTAGGGTCTTCAGATACCCACTGGCGTTTTTCTTCAACGCCGAGAGCTCGTTCAGGACGCGCCGACCGCGCCGCCGGTAGTCGTCTGGATACCCAGAGTTGGTATCGCTCCCTGCGTCTTTATCTGGAGAAAAACACATCCTCAGAAGGTAATCATTCACAGGTTCGGTTTGCACGCTCATTTTTGCCACGGACGTACAAGTGCGTTAATAAACTTAATAAAAACGAACGCACTTCCTCCTGAGGTATTCCCGGACTGCTATAACATGGGGTTCTTCAAAAAATGTGCGAAATAAGCTCTCCTTCAAAGTCAGTGATGCATTGGCGACTTGGTGTTATAAATGTCCATAGCCGACGGTGACTACTTTTTATCAGGTAGAACGTATGCCTCATCGTTAGGTCAAACATAAAAAAAACATGTATTCCCACTTTTTAGTAATATTCGTAAAATGCGTTTAGTTTCAGGCAATTGAAACCTTAGCGTTGGAGGCACTTGAAAGATTGTAATTCACCAGAGACTCACCCTACAACTTTTCAAGCTTTATTACAATAGCGTCAAACGCTGTTGTATTCTAGTTTATACAAAGTTGTAAGATAAAGACGCTTATGCGAGTCTTTTTAACTCAATTACTAAATGTAAGAAACTTTAGAAAGTTACGCTAAAATTAATCCTCGGGGATAGCAAACCAACTGACGGTGAGCTGACTTACCAGGCTTTAATTTTATTAAGTTTGTATACGCACTTACCAGAGACGGCAATGACAACGTCCTAACGTGGAACTATATGAACGTCTACTATATGGTAGTTTGCTTCTGCAATTTCAGAAACCAATATTCCTCCAGATAAAAAAGATCACTTCCTTATCCAAGACAAATACAAATTGCGTCGCCTTTTAAAATAATACAGTAATCATACAATTAAAACAATGTACAATTTACCTGATTCCAGGTCATCATCAGCCCGTAGCTGCGGTTTTCTCAACTTTTGATTGAACTGGACAGTGGCACGACGCCAGATCCGGCCAATCTGGTCTACCACTGGCGAGGAGAGCATTTGCTTGGCTATTGCCTGGACGTCCTCCATGTTTGCGGTCAGCAGGATGTAGGAGTGAGCCGCGTGGATTATCAAGAGTACCGCTGACAATAATAGAAGACTAGTTTATGGATAGAAATGCATCGCGAAATACAGAAACAGGGATTGAAAGAACATGATTTATAAAATTTTATAATGCGCTCTTGCTTATCTGTAATATTTTTACAGGTACTTCTTAAATAACAGCATATTGAGTTGCAATTGTGTATTAATTTTACTTTTCACAAGCCTTGATAGCCAATTTCCTAAGAAATCCAATATCCATAAAATCTCTCTTACAACGAACTTGATACTAACTATTAGTTCCAAATACGTATTTCATTTTCTTAACGTATAGCCTCGTAGGGTCATTAAACGGATAAAGACTAGACTAGCGTCAAAGCAATTTAGCAAAGGATCTACCTTCACTAAATTGTACCTTCAAATAACAATTTAATGGAAACTTAGGTACGAGTATGTCGGTGTTTGAACAGCAGAACTTTAGTCCAAATCAAAATAAAACTTGGAAAGTTTCCAATCTTATTTTAAATTACTAGTAACTTTTCAGAATATCTACACATCTACAATTTTTTAAGGATTTAAATAGTGATTACTGCTCTCACCTAAATAAAAGGGGATAAATAGTAAAATAAAGAGAGACGACTAATACTGATCAGTACTGATTACAGAATATGATAAATACTGAAGAATATAGTACTTTTTAAATTCGAAAATTGCTCTTGGTAACTCTAAAATTTGATATATTTTGGTCAGACAGGTATCGTTTGACCAAAATATTTAAATACAAGATAGCTTCTTTTTTTCATCAGATCGAAGTAGGAGAGGAGCATGCAGTCCATCTGATGGTAAGTGGTGTCTCCATGACGCGATGTGACGTGAACACCTGTCCTATATGAAGTTGCTTACATACAGCCTTGCAGGTGTCCATGGGTGACAGTAACCACTTACCATCAGGTGGACTGCATGCTAGTTTGCTACTTCACTCTTATAGAAAAAAAGTAAACAGAGGGTATTATAAAAAATGCAAATCAGTGGTATAGTGAAAATCGATGTTATGAGGAAATAGCACATCTATTTGTTTATTTTTTATTTATCCGTATATATGCGCATCTCTATAAAAAAAGTAAGAGTGGAACGATATTATATGGATTCGATTCAGTGTACCGTACTCAAACCACTAGGCATTTTATTCATGAATTTGTCTTTACGAACACTGAGAATACTCTCCTTTGTAACGAGGTCTGATCCAATGTTATCCAATACGATAAAAAACCGCACATGTTCATTTACTTTTTACGTACATGCTTTATGTTTTACATAGGTGTTATAAGGATTCCATCAATAGTTACTTTTTATTTAACTACTCAGGTATATTTACTCCGTCGGCTAAAGTACTTGAACCCAAATAATAATAAATTAGAAGTCGGGATCTAGGGTTCCGTGTCTATATGCGTTTGTGTGTGACATCCCGAAAATAGAGATATCTAGATTTGTGCTAAATCATGACTACATTTTTTTAAAACTTGCTTAGCTTAAAGTTGGTGTCAAAATCTTAATATAAACATGCCATATTATTATTATGTATTTTTTTTGTTTAGATATAGCATTGAAAAAGGTGCAATTTGCTTTGTAATAAATCATATCTTTTGTGTCAGTAAAATTACAAACAAAATACAAAAGGTGAATGATTAAAGAAGTTCTTTTGTTTGTAATTGATTGAAAAACTCACTTGTCACCCACAGAATAGACGCCATCTTGCCTCTTAATTTATTTAAATATTTATGAAAGAGATTGGACGATAGAGGTACATTATTTATATGCAATTAAATTGTTTTATTAGGTGTGAAATGAAAGATGTGATTAATTACTATATCAGTAAGCAATTAATTAGATTTAACGAAGTACATTTTACATACATGTAATGTTCATTACTTTTTTATATAAGAAAGAAGTAGCCAACGAGCATGCAGTCCACCTGATGGTAGCACTGCCGCCATGCCGCCCATGGACTTCTGTAAGCAACTTAGGGATGTGAACTAAAAATCGATTATTTAATAAATCTATTATTTTTTTAGAATAATAGATTTGTTGTCCATAAATAATCGATTTTAAATTAATCGATTCTTTATTCATACTTTCGATTTTTTGCCGTAGCTTTGAATTACTAAAAATAATATTTATTTCGTATTTTCACGTACTTTCGATATTTTAACAGCAGTTTTATAATATAATTACTTGCCACGCACTATAGTGCCTATTATTTGTGGTGATTTGCATAAAAAAGTCAACTAAATGAACAAAAAGTATTTGGGGACTAACTTTATAGTAAAAAACAATGAAAAATCGATATAAAAAACGATTATTTTATTGTATAAACGTCGATTTTTTGAAGATCGATTGTTTGATTAAAATAAAAAATCGATTAATATAAAAATCTATTTTTGCCCAGCCAATTCACATCCCCAAAGCAACTCAACATAGAACTGTGGTTCCATGTGAAATCCATCACAGATGCGCTGCTGCTCCCGAAGACTAAGATGGTCGCCTCTTATATAAGTGAGCCGGCAAACACACCCTTCTAATGAAACGCAAGGAATGTTTAGCGATAGTAATAAGTGTGGCGGAGTTACTTCCCCAGTCGAACAACTAGGTTCTACCAGGTGGTAGAACCTAGTTGTTCGACCGGGGAAGTAACTGACCGGGGAAGTTTAGTATGAGCAGGTGCTCATACTAAACATGAATACTTATTTTAATTCAGTTGTTCCCACCAAATGGGCACAACCTAGGTTGGCGCTGACAGATCTAAAAAGTAGTGGAATATTTTATTGCTCGAAAAAAAAAATTAAGTAACTTTCAAGTTTATTTCAAGTACTAAGAATTTGAATAAATAAATGTAATTATATTAAAGTGAATTAGACGTAACGAAAAAATAAAGAGGTAAAGACCGACCGAAATCAGTTTTTAGCTAAAACTTATAGTAAAAAATTTTGAACTTATGAAAATGGACACAATTCCTAGACATTTAAACATTGACAGATTTATATTTATATAGATTTTGATACATAACCCTTACCAAGTAATCTCTGTTAGTACAAAGGTGGTGGAATGGATAACCCTTCGTAGTTCGACTCCAGAAGCATCATCACCTCACCTATTTCTATCTAATAATATACTGGTGTTCTGCGTATCTGTATTCTGGTCCAAAGGGTGTGGTGAGAGAGAAATATTCGACGCGGTCCAACTTAGCCCTCAAGGGTAGCGACACATCTACAGAAAATTAGGTAGGACTGATATTATCTGGGGTTGACACCCGATGTCTATATATGGCCGTTGCTATTTACCACCGGGTGGACGTTTGTTATTTCCATGTTATAAAAAATATAAATATGTTTTTTGATCATTGATTAGTGAAACTGCTTAAAAAAGACGTAGCCTCGCTAAACTATAATCTATAGCTGAGTTTTGAATAAACAACGACATCTGTACTCTCTGTTACGAATTAAGTTTCTTAATGTAAAAATAGATGGCACTATATTGTCACGATGTAAATTACCCTTAGTGTTTATTGAAATTAGCTTTATTCATATACTCCATAAGAAAAATTAAATGAAATTAACTTTTTTGAATGTATTTTTGCTTCTATTATTCACTATGGAAATATCGATCGACGTCACGGAGCCAGAATATTCTGCGCCGTACTTGACAAGAATTATTGACAATTCACCATGATAAGTTTACTGTCAAACAGTTGTCATACCTCGTACTAAATAGAGACAAAACAGTGTGTTGATTTTATGCAAATCATTACAAATTACAAGAATGGAGTCTAATCTCGAGCATGAAGATTTGCTGATCAAATTGCGCGGGAAACTAAACGAGGAGAAAGTGAAGCTATGGGAACCGCCATATACATCCAACGACGATGTTATTTCACCGAGTTTACAGGTATGTTTACAAATGCAAATTATGCACTTGTGTATACTGTTTTTATTATTCTTGTGTGAGAATACAAAGGAATATTACTATTTAATTTAATTTCCATCAGATTACATAGATCCATGTGTGTTAGTAGGGACTTAAATCTAGTGTTAGTAAATACAATCATTATTTAATAGAATAGAATATTTAAATAAAATTTCATAAAAATTAAGTAACAATAATAATAGAGTTATGTATAGAGGGTTACTAAAATTATATCTGTATAGTATATATAAAAATATCTGTTATATTTTTATTTTTATTTAATCTCAAAAAGAAAAAGAAATTTTTTGCATGCCTAGAATTCAACCTCGGACCCTGTATTGTGAGGTTGTGTTTCAACTATTAGCCTATCACTGCTTGTTGTCAACCCATTGTTATCCCTATATCCTCCTCTATAATAATACACATAATTTATATTTTAAAAATAACTATTGCATTTGTATTAAAGAAATTTTATTTCTCATATATATAAAACTACCTAAAGTACCCATGATATGGTACTTGAAAATAGTTGCCATGTATAAATAGTGCAAATTATTAAAATCAAAATTAGCCTATAAGTTGACCATGTAAATAAGCTCCATCCATACAAAATTCCATCATCAGAACAGTAGTTCATACCTGATTGAATAAGAAAAAGACACAATTTTATATAACACAACCAACCAACATTTCTTCATTCTAATATAAAGATTTATATTAGAATAGATAACATCACAACAAGAAAATCGAAACAAAGACAATTCTTATAAGATTATGCATGACTCACAAATGTTAAACTCAATAAGTAAGTGATATGATATTTTTTTCATATTACAGAAACTCGCAGAAAAGTATGCCACCTCATTGTCGTTAGATAAGGAGGTGGTGCTCAACGGTCTGTATGAACTTCAGCGCCATTCGATGGACAGGTTCAAAGCTAATGAGGAGTTCAAGGAAACAGGCTTTGCTACATTCCGGATAAAGGTGACACTCTCCGGGCAGAAGCCAAAAATGCTGAGTATCCGGAAAAAACTGGACGTTATGGGAAATGATTTGATTGAAACAGTCGGTAACGAAGTTGGAGTTCCTGACTCAAGGTAGAATCTTATATGCATATTAATAGTGCAGTAATATATCATTTTAAATCTTTTTACGTGACTGCATCAGAAGGAGGATCCATTTCTTTTGCAAGTGCCATATTATTAGAATCGTCTTAATTTGCATAGTGACATAGGCTATATAATTTAAAAAAATAGCAACTGGAAATAGATGAAGGGGGGTGGGGGGGGAATGACGATTTTTTACTATTACGACAATATTACCCATATTGACAATATGAGTATCAAATGAAAGCTACTAAATAGATCAATCTAAAGATATATAATTCAATTACAATATTTTAACTTGACTATTTTCACAAAAACTCATGGGTTAAAATAAGTATATATCACTGTGAAAAAAAAATCGTTTTAAGCAGTCAAGTTTTTTGTTTTATTGTTTTTAATGATATTATTAGTTTACGTTTGAAACAAATTCAAAATTTACATTAATTTTTTGTTATGCTTTTTCAGAGTCAAACTTATATACAATGGAAAAGTGATCAAACCAACTCCAAGCCTAGAAGAGCAGGGATTGATAAATGGTGTTCAACTGATGGCCTTGATTATGGCTGGTAAATACCCTTTTTAAAACCTTTTAAGAAATGTAATAAGACAAACTTTTTATGGATTTTTATACAAATAGTGTAGCAAAAAACCATGCAACTCAGCTGATGATAACTGGCAGCTGTCACTTCTATGTCTTTTTATCTGAAGCTGGTTTCAAATGTATTGTCATTCCTTAGGCAATGGTTGCCTCATAGTAAATTACTTGATATTACATCCACTGAAACTCAAAAACTACTTTATTTATTTATTTATTTAAAGCAATTGCTTGCAGCGCTTACAGAAAAGCCAAAGGGCACATCAGGCTAATAAAAACTAACATTTAAAACAATTTTAGTATGTTATATAACTACATATATAAAATTATCGCTGCATACATTATTTGACATCATTATCAAATACTACTAAATGTATTTTGGCAAAAACATACAAAAATTGCTCCATCCTTAACCTGTTAAAAAATCAACATAGGACATTTGATGTAAGGTTGTCAATATCCATGGGAAACTGCGTAAAAGTTAGTGTGTTGCTACAATGAAGGACCTTATATCACATTTAAATATTCGAATTAAATCAGAATATTATAATTAAACCAATTTTTGCCCGCTACTATGTAAGTGCAGAAAATAATACAAACTCTAACTAAACCCGCTTAAGGGGGAATTGAATGAATCTATTGTTCAAATTTTATGGTTAGCAGGAGTAATATATAAATGTATATAGTCCCAATACAAGGTATATATACATATGTTTTTTTTTATATTTCATATACACTATACATTATTTGACATGATAATGACCTTGTTTATATAGAAAGTCAGGAGCAGGTGGTTAAGGAAGACAAGATCTACCAGGAGATGAAGTCCACGCTTGATGACGCTACATTGCTGACAGACCAGAATGACTTCTTCATGGATGAAGAGTATATGAATGTGAGAATTAAGAAGACATTATATACATGTATCAAGAAAGATTTAATATTCAGTTCAATTTGTTTGAAATTGGTTTGAATTGATTTGCTTGTATCTTTGTGTTAGCAGATATATATTTAGTAAATGTAGTATCTATAGGATTTGTCTTCCCACTGCACGTAAAGAAGAAGCACACGATACTTCTCTACGCCGCGTAATAGTGGAATAATCATCAATGTTTTCGGTCCGAAAATCCCTTCGATTAACCGATATACGCCATCCCTCATATCCACAGCTGGAAGACCAATCGGGCAAATCCTTGAACCTGCCACCAGCAGAACGGCGCTCACTTATGATTGGGTTGGCGCTGCACGAGCGAGGCCGCTCTGCTGCTAAACAGCATGAGTACTCACTAGCTTTGGTGCTTTTCCTCGAGGCTGATAGGCAGCTCAAGTGAGTTGGATAGTGCTAAAAATGTGAGTTGTATGTAGGTAATCGCTTTGGACGAATGGTTCGAAAATTTAATGCAAATAATTTGATATTCAGTCACAGTACAGCAAGCAAACTTAACTATAGAACCGTAGCTCCGTACGGGCAGGGAATCTGCTGCTACCCCTCTCACTAGAAAACCGGTCGGTCACAGATAATAAAAAAATCGTATTTTTCCTTACTTGAAAAAAGTTAGTATACCAGAAAATTTTGTGAGAAAAAAATTGAATGAGAAATTTTAAAAAGATTTTGTGAAGGACCACGTAGTTACTCGCCTCCCCCTCCCCCTTATATGATTTGCACCTGCCTATAGAGAATCCTAAATGGGCCCTTGTTAACCTGTCTAACTCACTCTTCCTTTTACTCTATTCATTCATAATACGAGTCATACCTTCAGTATTCCATTCTAGTAAACACGTTAATCAGTTGTCGGTAGTCAACCATGTCAGTTTGACAAGCAATGAGTTTTGGATTCGAACCCCGACCATCTCAATGGCATAGGCCATAGATCTCTGTTCCCAGTTCTGGGTGCTTGTATGTATATTCGGTTTTGTGTATATTTATGCCATCTACGACGCGGTAAAATCCTAGTATGAGGCGTTACCATAATCATCTCTGTTTATATGAATAACTCAATATAATAACAATATTCGTGTTATCCAGCGAGTGCTCGTCATCGATCCTGAAGTCGGTGGACAACTGGGCGGTGCTGCAGCTGGACATCGCGTGGTGCTACCTGTGCCTGCGCAGCCTGCCCGCGGCGGCGGACGCGGCCGCGCGCCTGCTGCGCGCAGAGAAGGCCTTCAAGGCCAGCTACGGGGAGGACCACGAGAGGCTCATCGCGCTCAAGGGCACTGCTGGTAACCCTATTATACCCTAGCTGTTACCATGATTTGTAGCGAGATTTGGGTTTGGGATCCAATAAAATTAGATGGAAGATGGACAGCAGCAAAACATCGCCAAAGGTAGTAAGTTTGGTGATGTTCTGTAACTAATTGTATTAGTAAATAATAAAGCCTTATTTTCTATCTTTATCCTTAGTAAATGGTACAAATATATCTTCCATGCTAGACAAATTTGATCAGAACACGGCAACTTCGCCCTTTAGCCCTTTTAAGTCACTCCAAAAATAAGTTTTCGCCAAATGTTAGTTTCTAACTTTAATTTTCAATTTTATAATTTGTCCCTTAATCGCCTTCTGCGATATCCACGGGAAGACATGAAGTGGTTCTATTCTTGAACAAATATAACGCGGCTCAAAATAGAGTACAAACTTTAAGAATCTCTGAAATATTGATAAACGTATAGCATCATAAGCTCTTATACATTAAATCACAGTTATTATCTTTTAGCCAATGAGAGAGTGCTTCTCATGCGGCTATACTTGCTGCAAGGTATCGTGGCCTACCACCAGAATAAGCGGAGCGAGGCCCGCAGGTTGCTGGACAAAGCTGAAGTTGAGCTTAATTCTTTAAAGGTATGTAATAGTACTAGATATATAACAAGTAGGGTAAAAAAATCAACTTCTATTTCTTTTATTTAAATCAATTTGCATCAAAAAAATATTTCACTTGAGATGGAGAGATTTGAAATTGAGTTGTGCATCATATTCTCATACTTTGTTAGCACTCCTTTTTAGAAAGACAGTAATGGTAAATCATGTTTACAAAAAAAATTACATTCTTAATGGGGGTCTGAGTCCCAGAACAGACTGACTTGGCAAATATGTAAATGCTATACATGAGTATAAACGCATAATCCTTTGATTCGCGTTAAAAAAAACTATCGCGCGCCATGAAAGTACACTTATTGGCAGCGAGTACTGAATACAGTTCAGATATTTATGTACACATTAGTATTTGCATCTAAAGATGCAAATAGATATTTTTATTTGATTTTATGCCTTGTTGGAGCATGGCGTACTGCCATGCATTTGTGACATTTCATAACGCCTGCAGGTGGACGAGAGTGCGGTGACAGCTCTGGTGGAGCTGGGTTGGACGAGTGGCCAAGCCCGCAGCGGACTCCGCGCCGCCGCCGGAGACCTGGACCGCGCGCATCACTATTTGGCCGACCGCCGTGAACAGCGCGAGGCACACCGCCGGGACAGGTGCGTTGGGTGGCCACTGGTAACGCTAAGACCGCACTCCACGTGTTTTTCATTCTATTAAGGTCGCTTTAGCGGAAATACAGATGCGTAGAGTGTGGTGACGTTCGAGATGTGATGGACTTGTTTTAACTTGTTAATACTGTTAGTGTAACCGGACAAAGTGGTACACTATAAAAGACATCGCGCACAGAACAATGGGCTCATGGAGTGCCACATCTCGCACTAGTACATGTACCCTCGCACGAGTGAGCACCTTGTTCCCTACCTACCCCAAATTGTTGTCAATCTGGCGGTAGGCAAATCCGGCAACATCGCCTGAGGGGAGCTTCCCTGCACGCCGCATCCGCGCCGCAGACCCGTACGGCCGCGGCGACATCACTGCGAGAGCAAGATGCCCAACCACGTCTCCCGCGTTCCTCCCGCGCCCTCCCAGCCGCAGCGCGTCCGCGGGCGCTCCGGTTCCCGCAAACAAGCGTGCATGGTGCGCGTTACAGATGGAGGAGAAGAGTGGCCGAATACAAGCATCCTTATCAACACCGCAGGTGCCTTCGGTGAGCCGATCATTGATGTGCAACTCCTCTCCAGTGCCGCGCCCCTCGGGACTCCCACGTCCGTACACCGCGCCCGTCTGGGTCGCGTGCCACCGGCAGCCACGCCCTACAGAGCCATACGCCAACGGGCCGCCGACTCAAGAACTTCCGCGCGCACCGCCGTACCGCCGCGCAGAGTAGGGCTGCGCGCGGACGAGCCGCCGCGTCCTTCCGGGTTGCCACCCTCGGACTGACCAGGACCGTCCGACAGGCCTTTACGCCACCCAAAAGTGAAGGAGCATCAAGAATGAGGGAGTCCCTTATGGCCACGTCCAACAGACCGATCAGTCGCGGAGCTCCTCTGAAAAAGAATTGGAAGAAGAAGAAGAAAGGGAAAGCTAAGGCCGCCCCTTCCGCTCCAGTACCAGCACCTGCTGCCACAAGACAGCCTAAAGACAGAAGCGCCTGCCAAAGCCCCCACCAATTTTGGGAGCGGCGTGGACGCCTGTCGCCAACAACTTCTGATGTTGCAGGACCTCACCGTCATAGGTCATTATAGCGGGGATAGCGTGACGCTATGGGAACGACTACGGCAAAGTCCGCGGCTCTGGCCATGGATGTAAAGCAGGCATTATATATATATATATACCTGATTTATAAAATATTTATACCAAAAAAGCCTCCGCTGGCTGCCTATACCCCCTCCCCAAATGACGTAGTCACAATAGGCGGTAGATCCCTCACGCGAAGGGCCCTAATCGTGATGCCGCTGGGCCCACAAGGCCTAAGCCAAGATCGTCCTGGCAATGGGCTCATTCGTTTTCTGGTGGTCAACGAGTAATTATCTCGTCCCTTGTTGTTATTCACTCGTTATTAGAACATTTTGTTGTAATTAGTCTACAAGATTTTCCAATTACTGGTTTTCAATTTTAATTAAATAATTTTGGGATAACATACTTGTAAGTTACTTTTAAATAGTGTCCTCACTTCTGGTTTTTATACTAATTCTACAGAAAAAAACCACTACTTTCTTCTTTTTACCATTGATTGTTTTTTTTTTTTTCATTTTTTATCAGACGGAAGTAGCAAGCAGTCTACTAGATGGTAAGTGGTCACTACTGATTATGGACATCTGTAAGCAACTTCATATAGAGCAGATGTTCTATCTGAAGTCGATCACAGGTGCGTTGCTACTCCCGAGAACTAAGATTTTCGCCTCAAATTCAAGTGAGCCGGTGCTGCGATGAGAAATGTTTTGCTGGTGCCTCTGGATACCCGCTTCCCACTTTATATACCCTTTATATATTTCCGTTCGCTGCGTGACTGTGTGTATTCTCCTCTCCAGGGAGCGCCACCCGCTGGGCACGTGCGCGGACGGGTCGGCGGTGAGCGCGGCCCTGCTGGAGGCGCTGCAGGGCATGGGCTACGCGCGCTCGCTGGCCGCGCTGGCGCTGCGCCGCACCAACAACCACGCGGCGGACGCCGTGCGCCTCATACAGGACACGCCGGAGCTGGTTGGTGCTCGTAGTGTTGTGACGTCACACCGCACGGCATGGGCTACGCCGGAACTGCCGGGCTGGAGGGCTGCAGCCGGCCAATGCATGCCATTCTATATAGGTTCATTTAAATGGATAACAATACATCCCGAAAAGGATCAGTTTTTATATCGATTCGGATTGATCATCTTTCTTTTTGTTGCTCTAAAAAAAATTTTGGCAAGAAAATCACTGTCACTGTTCCGTACAGTCCAGAAATTTAAACGAAAACATATGAAAAAGACGTCAACCCGTAAAATGTTGAATTTCGGACATTGACTCGCTAGACTTATGTATTATTTTTTAATAATAAAAATTATGTATAAAACTTATTATATTATGTATATAAAACATTTTTCGAGATATGTCAAGTTTAATACGTATAATTAAATTTGTTTAGTTAATCGAGAGTGACGAAGAACCTGAGACACCAAGCTCGGAGGACCTACCCAGTGAAACAGACGAACAAGTGCTTGCTGAGGTAAGGAGATATAATTTTATAAAAGCCATTAATGGATTATAGAGTTCTTTTTTGCTTAATTATTCATTACATCAAAATATCAAACGAGCGTGCGGTCCACCTGATGGCATTAGTTTACCGTCGCTCATGGATATCTGTAAAAATATATATTTATATAAAAAAATTCTATATAAAGTAAATTACAGATTCTTCTTCCGAACATCAAGATGGTAGTCTCATATGAAAGTTCGCCAGCAATCATACTCGTTTCATCAGCTTGCACTTAACGAGGTTATTATGGTCGTGTACGATTGAAGCTTAGGCTTCAGCTTCGGCTAGAAGTCGACCTTTGGTCGGAAACTAACCAATAGTAACGTAGTGGGTGTAACGTCCCCGTCTAACCACACCTATCATACTACAGGGGCACAGTATAGACAACATACAGTAGTTCGACTCAGGCGTCCTTGAAATTTATACCTACCGCTGAACAGAGCGCGAGGGTTGACACCAACAAAAAGTGAAATTATTACTTACTAACTGACTAACTGAAGTACCCTTGCTTCGCTACGTGACAAAATAAATAGGGTTAACTCAGTACCCGTTGACTGACCACGAAATAGGGATGTGACTCGTTTGGGCAAAAATCTATTTTTATATTAATCTATTTTTTCTCTTAATCAAACATACGATTTTCCAAATAATCTATGATTCTATTCTATCTATGATCTAATGATTTTACAAAAAAAAATTATCTACTTTTATACAAATCGATTTTGTTTTTATTATGAAGTTTTGATTGACTTAACATTTTGCAAAGCCACTCGCACATTTAATAAAAAAAAAGTTTAAATTTCAACTTAAACTTTTATATACTATTTTAAATATTGTAAATCGGATCAGTGGTTCTTGCGCAATTGAGTAATTTAAGTATAGGATTTTATTACTTTAAAAGAAAAAAATGTAA
>DWNE01004208.1:0-15522 GCA_018249875.1 Cecropterus toxeus
CTCCATTGTTATTCGTTGGTTATCTTGCGTGCTCAGCATTTCATGTGAGGCGCGAGTTCATGTTACTGTAGGCATCGCGCCGCTACAACACTAAAACCTATATCATTAAAATGTTCTTTAACTAGTAACAGTGTTAAAAATAGTAAAACAAAAAAACTGACTGCGTAAAACGATTTTTTTTTAAATCTAATAACGCTTTTTATGAGTTTTTAACAAAATAGTGAAGTAAAAGTAAAAATATATACATGTTTATAGAATGGTCTATATACTAGCTTACACTTAATATGTATATTTTCGCGATGATAAAAAGTTGTCATCCCTCTTGTTCCCCTATTTACAGGCGCCATTTAAAAAATTATATAGCCACTCTACAAGCTACAATAAAATACAGTCTTATTTGAGATTCTAATTATATGTCATACGTCACAATCCGTCAAGCGTCACAGACATACACACAAACAAACATACATACGCTCAAAAAAATTTCCTCCTGATGCAGTCGGGTAAAAATATTGCACTTTACATAACATATACCATGAAATCCGTTTATTCGTTAGCGCTACAAGGGTATTGAGTGACAAAAGCCTGCAACAACAAAGGGATGTGTGACGAGCGACGTCAAAACGAGCTCCATGAATACACATGTTGAATTTGAGTTACTCTTTTGTTAGACAATATCAAACGAAAGTACAGTACTACAAGGCTACAAGGACAAGTCTTTAAGGAATATCATTTGATTATTGATGTGAAACATCTATAGTGGTAGGTAAACCTTGCGCCTGCGCGATGTATGCATTTATTTATTTTTGCGACATCTGTTATACATTGTCGGAACTATTAGGTATCGAGAAAACTAAGCGGGCTGCGGTGTAGTTCCACTTAATGCGGGGTACTGTTCGTAGGTAGCGTTATTTTCATCATGCTCTATATTCAGTTCCTGTCACAATCGTGTCTTTTATGCATATTACTTGCACGAATACGATGTTTAACATCTGCCGGGCATCCCGTGGTGGATATTTATTCACTTATTATCATAGCATGAATTTATACATTCGTAAACTTTGAAAGTTTCTAGAACCCAAAACCCAAGTACCCGAGTCAAGAGACTTTGCTCCTTTGTGCAAATTTTACTGTACAATGTACAAAAAAGTTCGTTTCAAAGTGCAAAGTACGGCAATATCCTTTTCAACCGCTCCACTTTCTTGATGACCTGTTTTACCAACTCGTATTGTTTGCCTAGGTGTACATCTATGGTGGTTGACATACATTTACCTACGAAGAAGTTGCATTTGTAAAATACATAAGAATATTAATGACGTACTTGCTTTATTAACTAAAACATTATACACCTAAAGTTCGAATAGTATGTTGTTATAGAATTTTGTTGTAACTTGTGCCCAATCTTTATTGCCACATTATAATAAATAACCAGATACCTATATAGTAAGATGCATCTTTAGTTAAGATAACTTAAACCTATAGGGTGTACTGTGTGTGTGTAGTGTGTTCCTGTTGCTTTAATTTACCATTGATTTTCATTTTACCATTGGTTCTCATTCTTCCAAAAGTATATTTGTTTTGCAAATATTTTTCCTACCAATCTTATAACTGTTTTCTCTTAGAAGAATTTATCGCAAAGAAAACAGCTGCGACATCCGGTATCCTTATCCCAGGGTCTCGAAAGTTTTACTACAAGAGTCAAGCCCGCTGTGCTCAAAGAACTACACTGTTCAAGATGTAGAACGTATTTAGATTGGGGAGGTACCTACACCAATTTGTAGCGTTTCAATGGGCGTGGTTACCAGCAAACTTTTATATAAGTTGACCACCTTAAACCTCGGGAGTAGCAACGCATCTGTGATATACTTCAAGTAGAACCTTGTTCTGTATGAAGTTTCATAGAGATGATGGGACCATGGGAAGGAGTGATCACTTACCACTAGGTAAACGGCATGCTCTTTTGCTACTTCAATTATGTAAAAAAAAAGCTTAACGCTGAAGCTTGCAGCGTCAAGCGACTGTTCATGACCGAGCGGTTATAGGTTCGCAGCAGTTATTCTCTTGGGATTTATTAATTAAAAACTTCGATACTCAACAGCTGCACATTATGGACATATTGGTCTTTTGAACGATATTTGACAGTTATTGGACGATCTTTTACTTCAGTTATAAATATAGAAGATGAACTAACCACTTAACACGTGACTTCAATTCTAGATTTAATGATTTATATAATAATGACAGTGATAAATAATTGTCAATAATAATTAATATCTTCAATATTGTCAGATATAAAGTGCGTTTATATAAAGACCAGTTTATACCTGTTGTTTCGCCCGCTTCGGTTACATTTACCACAGCAATTAATATCCCATGTATTAAGCCAGGTTATAAACTACGTGTGTGCCATATTTCAACGAAATCTGACTAGTGTTTTTGCTTGAAAAATATGAAACATATGTACATACATCCACACACACGCCTTTCAAATAATAGTAAGATTTGCTGTGTGTCGATCTTGAATAGCACCACGTTGTCCCTTCCCGTGGATGTCGTAAGAGGCCACTAAAGGACAAAATCCAGAAAAAGCACAGCAGTCTTTCTATTGTGGTCACCAAGAAGCATGCAAAGCGTGACCACTTTTATCAGTCATTGTGTATGCTAAAGGGAGGAGGCCCGCGTCCAGCAATGGCCCCACAAGAAGATAGTATAAATAAACCACTGTGGTTAATCCGCAGTTAATCGGAATTTGATATGATTGCATCTGTCGAGTATGCTACTTATTGTCGTTGACATGATTATGATGATTTTCTCACAGTTATCAGCAATACTTATTCGCATTTAATTTCACACATTGTTGACCTCCAACTCACGGTTTATGTTTTTTATAACTAATGTGATCTAGAATTTTTAACAAGTACCTATATATGTTTTATAAGTACAGCATAAATAACGTATAAATAATTACAGGCGACAGAGCTAGAATTTTTTAAAAATAAATAAATAAAATTATAATTATAAACCGTAAAAAAAACACTACTTTATCCCTCCATCGGTATGCGTAGTTAAATAAAATAAAAACTTTAAAATAATTTATTTTTTAATAAAATTACTAATTTATAGATAATATTCATTGACTATTTATTGCAATGTTTATAAATAAATATGTTTCCTAACATTTTATTGAAAAGCGCACAGAAAATCGTCATGCAAACGACATCAAAACAGAAACGGGAAGAGACTAATTTTCTCTGTGCGCTCCGATGCCGTTGTAGGTATACATCTTACAGTCATTACAAGTAATGCGGTCCTTAAAGTTAAAGATCGTCGGAGGGCGGGGAACAGCCTTTTGTCAATGGTACCGCATGCCGCATACCACAACATTATCCCCCGTCGAGTATAAAATGTTTCCCGATAACAAACTTGGATGAAAATTAAAATGGAAAATGATTTCTTTTCAGGAGCTTCATATCAAAAGTTCTGCTTCAAAGTTGATATATTAATAACGATTACGTGGCTCTAAATGCCGCAGTTGAGATGTCGTTGTCAACTTTTGGAAAAATTTAAATTACCTGCCCCATTACTACAAAAATGTTTTATGGTCTAGATTCGTGAACATATTTTCGAATTCTAGACGGATTGGTACCCAGCCCGTACATTCGAGAAATCATCGGAGCAACGCGATCTTCTCCAGGCTCCCTCAAGTCTGGGGAGGAATTACCCGGAGGGCAAAATGTGTTGCGGACAAAATACGAAATATTGTCAAATCAATACTGTAAGAAACAAGCAGTTTTTACGAGGGGGACCTTCATTACATCACCGGCATTGCGGAGACAAGTACAAATAGTGTCCTTAGAGGAGGATGACAAATGGCTACATATTCTTTATTTATTACGCTCAAACAAAACATTTTATTTGCGTGCTTCGTTCAGCACATTATACAATTACGCAAAAGATAAGTATGTACCCTTTTTAGTTTTCGTGGTATTTTTCAACAAAAGTATTTTGAATGTAGTTTCAGAATGTAGAAGTCCGTTTACGAATGCACATTTTTGGCAACAACAAACTTTTGACAAGAGTAAAATTTGAAGAAAGAAAATAAAACCTAGAAAGAAATTCACTTTGATAGAACCAAATAATTTACATACACAGTCTTAACAAGTAGACGTTACCCGGAATAAACTAGGAGACAAATGTACAATACTTTTAGAGATTAGCTTACTCAAATAACTCTAGATGAGTTCACATCCACTTGACTGGCAACAGAAGTAGGATTCACAGGTGTTTCCGAATCTCGAGCCTGTTCAGAATAATTGGTTTCGTGCTTCAAGCCCAGATGACTTGTTACCTCACGAGCGAGGGCAATTGACGACTCAAAGAGCGTATCAGCCTTTGATCTCGGTTATTTGACGAAGCTTTTTTGTAATTCAATAACCTCCTCTCGACTTCGCCACGCGAATTACGAAATCTAATTTGCGAGACTTAGATTATGCTTAGGCGAAGTGCGTGACGTTAACTGCGATACAAATCACGCGAACAGTCTATAAAGATAATTTGTTACAAACGACATAACATGGAGGATAGTCCAGAAGTGGATATTTTTGTAACGTGTTTTTTATTTCTATGACGAGTACCGATATCGCTGAAAAAATACCACACGGAATGCTGCGATATAGGACGTGTATTTTCTTGTAATTAGCAAGAAACGAGTATTTCTTAAATCTACTCAGATGTTATGATATCTTCATTGATTACGTATGTTTTAGAAAATTGTTCTAGTCCATCTGATGGTAAGTGGTCCGTGCCACCCTTAGGCATCTGTAATCAACTCAACATAGAACAGGAGTCTAGCTGAAGTCAATCACCGATCCTTTGCCACTCATGAAGACTAAGATTGCCTAAAGTCAACGGGCATTAACATCCACTCGTCTAAACAAATCTAATTGGCTTATTAGAGATTGAAATACACGATTCTGTCAGACAAGAATGTACAAACTATAACAGGGAACAAAAATTTTATTTGAAATTAGCTCGTCTCCGATATTAATACCACTTCGCTCATAATTATTAATGTCACAAGTACTGCCCGAGTTGTTAAACTTACTCCTCATTCTTGGAAGATCAGATACAGTTTAGATTTAATTACCGATAGCAAGCGGAACTTCCTGATGGTCATTATAATTATTAATTACAATTACCTACATGTAAGATCTTTGACTAAATGACGACGCCAGGTGGAAAACGATATAAAATGTAACTTTTAAATGACTTAAAATAAGGAAGTTCCCAATTAATCGTTAATCGTAGATTATATCAACTATGTTAATATTTCTATTTTTTTAAATTTATAATATGGAAGTAACAAACGAACATGCAGACAACCTGATGGTAAGTGGCCACTGCCGCCCATGGACATCTGTAATCAACCTCAGACAAATGACTTACCGGAGATTAGCCACAGATGCGTTGCTACCCCTGACAACCAACTTTTAATGTCTCTCCAATCATATATCTCTGTCCTTTATCACAACCGTTACGCCAGAAAACAGCCGTATACAGCACTGCTTTTATTGGACAGAAAAAGGTGTGCCGGTGGCGCTTCTGTAGTCGAAAATTACTTAAAGTTGACGTCTTTAACTTTATTTATAGACAATTTACAGTTCATCTTTTAAAGTATAATTCCAGGGCGGCTCTACCGTAAAGATCTGATGAACAGCTCAATCAAAGAGCTCAAGCAGAATCGGTGAATGATATAATTTTAAAATTAAGTTGTTAAAAAGACTTCTTTAAAAAATGCAACAGTAAATAAAACGTTATAAAAAGTACGCAATCGTTTCCAAAAACAACTAATAATACACCCAAAGAAGCTCCTTCACCTAATCACACGTTCCCTTGACATTTGAAGGAAAAAATGACGCGTGCGCCTCAGGCCTGCGCTTACGTCACCCACTCAAATTGTTTAAATATTTAACAGTTTATAATAACTGTACATTGTTAATTAAGTGCAGGATAATTTATTACTTGTAGCATCGTAACTTTATTAACTTAGTCATACAAACCCATGAAGTGTTGTAAGACTATTTGGCAATGTATTCTTTAAATATTTTTCTTATTGTTTTTTCATCATAAAGCTTAATATACGAGTTGAAACCTTTAGTTACATATTGATAGTACACATACACAAGTTTTATAATTAGGGCTTGTGAAAGTAAGCATGACTTGTGCCAAAATACGACTGATGTGAATGCAGCAATAAACATACAGGCCGGGGATGATTGGAGATACACCTGACAACTAAGTTGAACAATAAGTTAGAAGCGGGTCATCTTTAGACAATGTTAATGTCAACTAAAACAAAATGTAAATACACAATCGAAATACCAAAGACATTCTCCATGGATTACGCAACGTAAACATTGTACATTTGCAATATCAGCTAAAAGATTTAACATCTCAACCAGCCTTGGAATTATTCATACCCGACACGATCCACTCCCAACTCTATGCTGTAAGGATTAAGTTCTATATGATGCTAATGCTTATTGTAACACACCGGTAATGACCTTGCCGGCTGTCAGTGAAGCCACCTTCACAGATATTACAAACCACATTTTACTTCAAACCTCAACATACAACTTAATAGCTAATTAATTTTTCTTTAATGATACATGATTATGTGCCAATCTATTGTTACCTAAATACGGTGACAGATTAAATAAAAAGGACGATGAGTAGTATATGCAAATAATGTTAATCTTCTGATCTGTTAGGTTAGATGACTTCCAAATAAATAAAGCTAATAAAGCGATCAGACATGAAATAAAAAATTTCAAGAAGAGTAATTTACTAGTTAACCAAATAGAAATGTTGAAGAACTGTACACTTAAGAGTGATGATCACACCAACGATGGAACGACTAAGCCATGAGTGGGTCGGTGTGAGGCTAAGTACGACAAGGCTCACAACATCGAGGCGATGTTTACTGTGCGATGGGGATTGACTGGACACTAACACCTACACTGCCCGCTCTTGATCTGCTGATGGCTCACTGATTAATGTTCTGTTGCTAGTTAGCTGACCGAGATAAGTAATTAGTCGAGTAAATATTGATTTTAATCTAATGATATCTGCCATGAAGCAGATTAAAGGTCACAAGGATAGCAAGAGCAATATGAAACAGTTATGAGATGCTCGTGACCAGCGCGTGGCCGGTGCCCACCGGAGTGGTCGCGAGTGGCAAGTGGTCCGTGGTCAGTGGGCAGTGAGCGATGAGCAGGAGCGGCGGATGAGCGTGAGCGTGCGCGCGTGAGGCATGCGCGCCACCAACAACCACAAAGCCGATGGAGATGTATACTCAGACGACTCACCGAAGTGGGACGTTACATTGCCATGGCCGTTGGCCAGTGGCAAGGCTGTCACCAAGTCTTGAACTAAAAAACAACGACTCTCTTTTAACATTGCATATATAATAATTAAAATTTAATAACTACGGGACGGAAGCGCGTTATCGAACCCTCTGATAACGTGTAACTCGTATTCTACAATTATCGCCGCTATGCACTTTATTCGTGGCAATTTTAGTGAATATTTTTATGACAGTCACGGAGTTGTCTTATCGACTCAGTTTAAACACAATTTACTACTTATTTCACTGGTTATGATCACATTATCATTAAATAGGTCAAACTGATAACGGCGGTGATATTCTGATAAGAATCTTGTTGGAGTACATACAACGTATAGGTACGTAATACATAGCAGGGTCGACGCTGTGTCAATGTTAATTCGTTTGCCAAATACGCAACCGAGTCAAACAACGGAGTTCGGATGAATAAAAGAGCCACTTACCGGAGCTAAAATGTGATCTTTTAATATCTCCATTCTCAGAATCGCCGTCCAGCGGTCGTTTTCTGGAGTCCGTGATCTCTGGACTGGGGCAGGTGTCCATTCCTGTGTCGGCGGCCATGTTGAATTTCAGGGCAAAACTATAAACCTCTCTAGCATAATTTCCATTACGTAATTGCTTCAGAATGCGTATACGGATGCGGCACTGTACATTATCGGAACAACATATAATACACTTAACACTTAAACAACTAAAACGAGGAAAATTGAAATGTTGAATGGGCTAATGACTAAAATATAAGAAGAGGAGTGACACTATAGATATTACGTCTAAATGTTATGTGAACGTTTGTCGATACTGCGGTGCGGCTGTTGTGTATGGCGCATGGTCAGCTTGAACTTAGCCGCGGGTGCTCAGCCGCTCGGTTGGTAGCACTGTGTTTTGACAACGACCAGCTGATTACTTTAGTGACGTGGGTTATCGACAAATTTATGTCGATAATGCTGAGGTCACTGCGTTTTCAGGATTTTAGAAGATGCGCATTGTATGTTGTAATATTTCTTTTGATGGCGTTACTTATATAATTATATAGATAGAAAACTTAAAAAAAAAAAGTTAAACGCTGCATACATTTATGAAGCTTTGGCCTGCTCTCTCTATGTTAGTTCAATATTAATAAATGAAATAATTACAACGAATTAACAATAAACTCGCAAAATTAAAAAGACTACAAGAGTTTCAAAGAGACCGAAGGGCTGTCCAAGATAGTAGAAGCATTACTGTATATGTTTTTGCTTTTTTTTTCTAGTTGTTGAGGTGTATTAAGAGTGTATAAATGATAAAAAGAGGCATTCTTACTTTCAACTTACTAGGATTCTTGTCCAGTTTGGGCTCAGTTTTAAATATCTATGGGTACGATCACCACTTAATATTGTGTGGGCTTGGACCTCTTTTTTGTGTGTCAAATACGCATAATTATAATGCAATAATTATTATAGAAATGTGAAGTGGTACATCACTCTTAATAAAAAATGCGGCAAGGTCGTTCTGTGGCTGGCCAATCGGGGAATGGCGCTAACTTCTGTCAGTTTGAAAATATTTTTACGTCATAGGTTTTTGCTTTGTATAATAATAATTATAGACGCTATTTATATGTTCATACATAGTTTTAATTAACATTACGCCATTTTTAGATTATTTCAAATTTATACCTCGTTTCAATATATCACAACACAGATATTTTCTTTAATCTTCGTACTAAATACACGTATTTGTAATAATAAGAATAAAATATCTGTTTTTAAATAAAATGCGATATGATATGTGATATTTCCTAGACAAACAATAAAACATTTTTTTCGTATAATCTATAGCGATAAATAAACTTAAATAAGTTCATATTGCAACAATTCAAATATGGCGCGAAGATGTAGGCAGGCTAGCAGCTCCATGGATGCAGATTTGGGTCAAGGTGGGGCATGGCGCTGTCTCGCTCCCGCATGCGCCAGTAACGCGCTCTGTAAATACTACGCAGAAGATCACCCACTAACCCACTACTTACGTACAGAAAAGGCACTTGTATTAAAGTAGTGTGGGTTTTTCTACGCTAGTTTAATTTTAAAATGAAATAAAAAAATACTGCAACTTTATAGATATTGTTATTTAAGCTTACTCTACGTTTAATTGTTACATGTTTTTACTTTAGATTTGGTATTGAGGGCTCGAAAACTCGAGCTAGCTGAATGAGATTCTCGCCCGGGCTAGTTGACCTCACAACCTATTTATTATGTACCTACCTACTTTATGTTACATTAAATGAATGTAACCTTATTTAACTTAATGAAACAGTCCCATACTCCCTTCTATACCTTTCGGTTTGTAGATCCACGACGAACAGTGAGACTGTATTTAATTACTTGCTGATGTTAGCAAAAAAACGGGAAATTATTATTATTATGATTACCTTAAATTTCCGATTAATTACTTTTAACGTAAGATTTATGTATTTATATGATGACCCTAAGTATTTGGTAAGTATTGCTCAGCAACAGTTCTAAGCACTACGCTGACCAGGTTTAGTGCGTGTTAAACTTCCCATACTTTTTATAACACCGTTTAAAACTCGTAGGAATAGGTAACGATTTAATTATGTTGTTTTCCTACACCATTGTAAACTTTTGCTGGAAAGATTACAATCTTTAAAATTACCTTTCATAATGAGATAATTTAAACAATTTACTGATATTGCACAGTGGGTATATTCTATGTTCTTTACAAGCATGATTACAATCCCATGTAGGAAAACGTGGTACGCGTGAACGCTATTAATTTATGTATACCACAGTACGTGCACACAGCGAGTCGGTGCAGCCGACACGTGTTGCTAAACATAACGTCATCGTACAGTGTCAGCTATTTTTAGCGGCTGTCTATTTAATAACATAATATTTTACTTCCATATAAAAATTATACGAACAGTTTTTATTTTATTATGTCAACGGAACTTACTGGGTATAAATTTGATATGTATGTTCTATCTAGATGCTGGCCTGAAGGGAGTTATTCTTAGGTACAATGTTCACTGAGGCACGTTTTGCCAACTTAATAAAGAAATACGCAATAGCGCGCACCAAATACGGAAAAAACTTATTAGAAGAGTGCTTACTGAACAACCTAGTCCATCCGTGAACTCCATGGGGATGATAATAATTATAAAATAAAAGTATCTCAACCCCATAAAAAAATGATGTACTTTAGTCCTACCACTACAAATCCTATCAAATCAAATCCCACTACAACAAATTTTTAAGGGCAGATATTATTTTAAATACAGCTTTTTTCGTCGAATTATGATTTAACTCTTAAGTTTGCATATTTATTTTTCTGCTTCGAAAAACGATTGCTGTTTCGCCTCAAAATTCTTTGAAACTTCACCTTCAAACGGATTCTAGAAAACGAATGTGGCAAAATTCTAAGTTTGCTAGTTTATGTACGGACTCTAATAAACGAAAAATTGAATCGTGCAGTATATTAAAATTTTAATACGTTACTTGTAAGGAGGCGGTCTTCAGCTTAAAATTTAAATTTTTGCAGGATAAAGTTTTTGGTTCCGTTAATAACTATCAGTACAATATTGCTCCATAACTTTTCATGACATTTCCACCACGATAGCAGAGTGTATATTTAGGTTTTTTTTTTAACAAAAGTGTCGAAACAAACGTAAATAAACCAAAAAACTTTAATGAGTATTGAACCTAAATAATGATAAATAAAACGCCAAAATTGTACAAAACTATTTTATTATACACATTCCTATAAATCGGTATAAAACGCAATGCCCAAAGACATTACCTACAGCACAACTGCAGGATAAGTTTCTGTAAATGAAATTAGTTTCATGTATAATAAGCATAATTACCTAATGTAAGTATTGATCGAAACTTTGATGCGGATAAGGTAATTACTTAGAAAACAAAGATGATAAAAAGTTCTACACGATGTGACGAATAGATAATAATAAATCATTAGTTTATGAAGTCGTTGTAAAAGTATATAGCATCTTTTTGGTGTTAATATTTAGCTTAATTGTTAACATATGAAAAATATGTTCAGTTTTAGTTTGTTTTTATTTTAACATATCCACATGGAGACGCACTCGCTGACTTGCAGTAACGACTACAATAAAAAAATCTATACGTTTTCGGAAGCTTGATTTGGAAATGATTACCCTGGGCGCTCTGCACCTTGGGCACAAGACGTATTATAATAACAAAAAGTCATGTATTGTCTGTGTTAGAATCATAATCGTCGTATTATAATTCAGCGGTTGGCACAATTGACGGTCGCTAAAGATCACAATGCGATGCATTTTAATTTAAACCACTCTGAGCACACTATAACATACAAATATAAAATGTAAGATTTATTGATACAATATATCAGTTGGTTTAGGAACTAAAATCTAACATTTTACGAAAAAATATGAACTTCAATTTCAAAGATTCATGTAATAAGAGCTCCGCAAAAGAGGTTAAATAAAGTTTTTTACATACATCAGGACTTCTTCATGTCGTGGGTACCATGGACACACAAAAAAGACGAATAAACACACACCTAGACCCACAACAGAAATCCAAATTCGTCATTCAAATATTTATTTGACCCGGTATCGAACCACACCGCTTCACGAGTCATCAAATAAAAAGTATTAAGTAAAAACATGAAGGTAATTCAAGAAACAAACAACAGTTGTACCGGCGGTGCTCATCAAGATTTATTGCATTTAGCTGCTTGTTA
Organism: Cecropterus toxeus; assembly: GCA_018249875.1. Lineage (NCBI taxonomy): Eukaryota > Metazoa > Arthropoda > Insecta > Lepidoptera > Hesperiidae > Cecropterus > Cecropterus toxeus. The sequence goes on from DWNE01004208.1 coordinate 12,143, forward strand.
TATGGAATTTTATGTTCCTTTGACCTTGAGTCGTGTTTACAATCAATCAACAATAGTCATGAATAATCGTGACATAGCTGTATGTTTAGTCATGTACGTATCTGTTTCGTAAATTGTTAAATAAATGCCACTTAAAATAACATAAACACTGATAATATACAATATTACACTAATTTAGCCACATTATTCTATGATAACTACACAAAGTAAGCTGTGAGATAAAATGGTAAAATACACATTCGAGTCTTATCTTTAACTTAGTGGATAATCATTTGATCTTTGAAGATTTCGAACCGGGTTCGAAAGCGCACGGCATTATCATAGAAAATTATAAATACGCGTTTTCCGTCTATTGCCAAAATATTAATTACTAGCTGTGCCACGCAGTTTCACCTGCGTTTATTAGAGAAAAATCTATTAAAAACAAACTAACATGTTATATAGCCTAAAGCCTTCCATGATATATTTACTATTTAACACAAAAATATTTTTTCAATTCGAACCAGTAGTTCCTGAGATAAGCTCGTTCAACCAAATAAACTCTACTGCTTTATGATATTTGTATAGAAGTATAGATAATTTCTGTTTGTTAAGTGGAAATAACGTTTACGCGATATGAATAAAAATGTCTCTGCTCTTATTTTTTTAATATTAATGTAAAAAAAAAACAATAATTTCATGGATGTAATTTATTTACAACATATTTTAGTTTAAGTTATTTGTCAATCAAGTGTAAAAAAGTCGTTCTGGTACCAAAACACCCATTGTTGTTAATTAATTAAAATGTTGCCAGTAAATATCGTGTATCAACATTTTTATTAAATAATTAAGTTTGGACTCAATTTAAGTATAACTTGCATTAGCAACACAGCGTCGATTAGTTTGCATATTTTAATATAAACGAAATTAGAGATGAAATGCAAATATCTGGAAATATATATAAATTTTAGCTAAACCAATTTATCTATCTTCACCTTTTGCTAACTTAATTGTTAATATTGCAGTTAACCAACGTCTAAAGTAAACATAATTAATATATTTTTTGCAATATAAACTTAGAAAATATATCAGAGTGCATCCTATGTTAGAAATATCCTGGATAAGTACTTGCATAAAAATATCAGTTTCTTTCTTATTAAAAACTCTTCCTATACGTTTCGGGCGCAGATTTATAATGGGCTGAATGATAATGCGAACAAATATTGCAACTATTGTATATTAAATATGAAACAAATATTTTAGACAGAATCCAATATATTTTTAAGTGTCAATGCTAAGCATGATTTGTTTCCCTTTGCAAATACCATAAGAGTTTATACCCCTAGCATTACATGAATCAACCAATTCTACACACCACCGTCCACTGAAGCTCGTACACCACCACGAATGTACCACCAAAAGTGCACTAAACATTTCTCACATAGAACACACTCAGTTTGATTCTCCCGCGGGGGCGCAGCGGGTGCTATCGGGCGGGCGCGGGGGCGGCGGGGGGCGCGGGCGCGGCCACCAGGTGGTACGTGAGCCACCAGGACAGCAGCGGCTGCGCGAAGGCCACGAACAGCAGGAAGTACAGGCGGCGCTTGGTGCCCGCGGGCCGCGCCCAGCCGCTCGCGTAGGGGTTCGCGTCGCCGTAGCTGCCGCCGTAGCCGCCCCCGTAGCCCGCGGGCCCCGCCCCCGCCGCGTAGCCGTAGCTGGCCGGCTCCGGCGCCTGCGACCCTCCCGACAGCAGCTGCAGCCGAAGCGTTTGGACCTACGGGGCCATATTTAAATATTATTAATTTTATAATGGAAATATCTATGTAATGTATAATTTGCCTTCAACAATAAAGCTTATGAATAAGTTATGTTTTTTTTTTTGTATAATAATATTGAATTAGCTAGTAATAGTCCATCTGATGACAAATGGTCACTGCCGTACGTATACGATCATAGACATACGTTGTTACTCCTGTTACTACACAACTTTATAACAATATCAGAACTGCAGCCGCAACGAAGAAGACATTGTATATGTACAGATTTAAAATCAAGATAAAAGAAGCCTTCGCTGCTGCACTTAAATACCAAAGAAATCCACACTCTTTCCCCGATATTCAGAATTGCTTCCCGAAAATAAATGTATGGTTTCTTCTCTATTATCATACAATATAAAAATACATATCTTACAGTAACTGAAAGAACATAATCTGAAGGCTTAAAAACGACTTGTCCCTTAAGGTAAAACAAAATCCGTAACTGTATTAGTCAGCCATCAAATATTAAGACGACAGTAGTAATTGGTGTGTACTCATTAAGAATAAACTATTTCTTTCTTTCTTTCTTTAATTATTTTTTTCTGGATAGCAGCTGACTTAAATACGAGGCGACTATCTTAGTTCTCAGAAGTGGAAATGCAATGTGTCATTGACTTCAGGTAGAAACCCTGATCTGAATTGAGAATGTCCTATACCAATTGTTATTATGGTGACCGCTCCGCCACGCGTTTCATCAAATTATTCAATAAACTATGTAAAGAAACCCACCAAGAAATACGAGAGCGCGAGGCTACAGTACAGCAAGCAGCTGTAATATCCAGTCCTGCCGAGCAGCAGCCCGGCCAGCAGGCTGCAGATCATCGTGGTGTACTTGTAGCCGGAGTGGGCCAGCAGGTCCAGCGTGGTCAGCGCCGTGCTGGTGTTGGTCACGTACAGCGTCACCAGGTACAGGATCATCTCGAAGATGATGTACGCGAGCGCGCTCGACGCCTGGATGCCGATCTGCTCCGGTGAGAATCTGTGCTGGAGACCTGCAATATTAAATTGATTGATAAATTGATATAGACTTTTAAATGTTTTAATTTATTTTATTTTTGTAACATTCTTGAAATGGAATATTTTTATTTGCAAAGCGTGCTCTAGTGTGAGGAGCAGAGATGCGATTTATTTGAAATACTTCTACTTAAAATGCAAATACAAAATACCTATTATGTATTTTGCATTTAAATGCCTTTTAGTTAAAGACATTTTGTACTTTATTTGATAAATACCCTTCGAGATGTATTTTGCATTTTTAATATTCATTTCAAAATGCTTTGTAATTAAGTTTAGCCAACATTACCAGCAGTCCAATTGTTATTAAAATAAAAAATAATTGGCCAAGTGCGAGTCGGACTCGCAGGCGAAGGGTTTCGTACCATTACCGTTCACAAATCTCTAATAGAAAATATAGCGCTGTTGTAAAAATAAATAAATAAAGTTGAACAGTTTTCCAACTATCAATATAAGTTTGTTTTTTATAGAGTTTGTATGAATTACAAAGTTTTGTTATTCGGTTTTTGAAAAAGTGCTGTTTCTCAAAAACTGTCGACTATATCTTGTTCGAACCAATTTTCGTTGAAA
>DWNE01004209.1:0-15521 GCA_018249875.1 Cecropterus toxeus
CAGAAACAAGACTCAATCTTGTCTGGAAAAAACAAGACAAACTCGTACTAATGGTACAGTTACCTTGTATAAATTTGAATCCTTGTTCTACATAACATATGACGCAATAAATGAGACTGTTATTTTTACCATTTTCCGTAGCAACACCAATTTTCCTCTTCTTTTAAACAAAATGATCATGACTTTTAAGATTTTCTACGCTGGTTAAATAATTTGGAACCTCTACATATATAAAGGTTAGGGCACAAAGATAATTTAGAGAAGACGATATATATATATATATATATTTTTTCATTTATTATCAGATTATTTACACACACAATTCTTTGCTACTTAATACTAATTACACACTAATCTCCCAAGTGATTTCTAGAAAAGACGAAATACGACCTACTTGTATAATATTTATCACAAATATTCAATATTTTCCTGTAACTTAGTTGTACCTGAAAATAACCTGGTCTGATCTTTTTCCTGAAATTATATAATATATACACATTAGTTTAAGAGGACGAATAATATGAGATGTGAAAAGAAAATATAAAAGAGATCGTCAAAGCTGTTCACCCTTATCTATCTTGTATTATCTGCTTTTACCTGAAACTGTTTTATATCTAATTCTATCCGTCTTACAAGATTATCTTTAATTTATTATTCATCAAATCTGTTCTACTTAAAGTCATCAAGAATTCCGACTTTCTCGTATTTGCTAGTAGCAGTATCCCTTTATTGAAACGATATTCCGCTGTCAATTTTCATTTGGGTTCTCGATTTATGTATTAGGGATGTCAATCAATTTTCACCCGTTTTCAATTACTAAGCCAGGAACGGTGAGAGAAAGGTATTTTTACAAAGATTGATTTTATTCTGTTACCGAACATTCGTGTCATAAAATTGAAGTTAATGGAGGTTCAATTGTGAAGTTTTTTTCTAATTTAACACTTTTTAATCGATATTAATACCATTTGCAGATGGTATGTGGTGATACCTATCTCTGCATTATAACCAGGTGGTAGAATCAATGTTGTTCGATCTGGGAAGTACCACCGCCACACCTATTTCTAGCGTGAAGCAGTTCTAGCGATTTGGTGGAAGGGTGTGGTTGCCCGCTCACTTTTATATGAGGCGACCATCGCAAGCCTCGGGAGTAGCAACGCATTTGTGGTCGACTTCATATAGAAACCGTGTTCTACATGAAGTAGCTTACAAATGTCCATGGGCGTTACTAATCACGTACCATCAGGTGGGGTGCATGCTCGTTTGCTACTTCATATTAATAAAGAAAAGAAAAAATCAACACTTAGGCTGTGTTTTTATTTGAAGAATGAAGTATGGGAGACACACTAAAAAAAAAGATGCATTTCTTCCATAAGAACTTATTAGAACAACTGTCTAATTAGTTCTCATGGAAGAAATGTATTTTTGACCAACTTTAAAAAATCTTAGAATTTGTTTAACTCAATTATAAACTATTTATCTCGGAGTTAATTATAGATGAGACTTACACGTGGACTCTTCTCACGTGGATACTCGTTCGCTACTACAACACATAGATTGCTATCCCTGAAAACTGGAATTAGAAGGTAGAATGTCCCGTCTTCCTTAACCCTTAAACCAAAACATAGTAACACATAACGCTATTGTTCTAAGGCAAAAAAGTAATGGTAAATTACCAGAGACATGAAAGAAGTACTAGATGAATCAATTTCCAAAACACGTCGTTAACCTTGAATATGTTAACACCGGCCTACATTCTAATAACCTTTTAGCAAAATGTAGTTCAGTGTTCGCGCGAAAACATTTCGTTGCGATCACTCGTCAGTACACAGTTTTGCATAATAATAGCACAATGCCTCGACCGGGTGTGCGCATTGTAAGACTGGCTACCCATTTTGTACCGACTCTACATTCAATAATCAGACGGAATTATCGAACTGTTAGAGTTAAATGTACACTACCGTGCTTTGTGTTTGTCAATGGCTGTTGTACACATTTATTCGGTACCGATACTAGTATAAAAAACAGAGACTTGCGAATTGTCTACATTACAGCCGAACTATAATGTCAAACAGTACTTAAGCCTTACTAATCTTGTGAGCAATTTGTAAGCATCCAGTGGTCTACTTGGTGGATGCTTGAGTCTAGCTCCAGTTGTATTAAAATTAACCCAGTTAAAGAACATAAAAAGACAACAGTCAGATATTTTACTGTTCTGACAGAGGGTATTCTCGTAAGATTTTTGTAAAAAACGTTACTATGGTCTCTACCTGCCGTATGAGCCAGTCGGCGTTACAAAACGTCGAGAAGGAACAACACCTCGAGGAGCCGCCCTGCGCCTCATGAATTATTCCACGTTGTGGATTGTGACACTTCAGTGCTAACCGTCACCCGCCGGGCCTATCTTTCCTGTAGGGTGCCCAAAAAATTATATCTGGTCGGGACAAATTATTTTTGGAATTCCAAAATGTAGCTAACTAAAATGGAAATATTGATAAAATTAACTGAACAAAAAAGTTATAATCGACATTACTGTATTAGAATTAATTATACTAACATTATAAAACCAATTACAATAATAATAATATATTATAATTTTATTGAAACTATTCTACCAATGAATAAGATTTGCAGCTAAGAGAAATCACATATTTTCTTTTATTTTTCTCTACATACATTTTATATCACCGAGACGCAGCTTTTAAACCAGTGAAGATTGATAAACTTCAATTCTGTTCAATTTCTGTAAAACAATTTTAATTGCAAAAATATGAAATAAAGATGTGATAAAATTATTATATTATAAAAAATATTATATTATAAAACATTAAAAAGAACTATTCTTTCAACGTAACGATATAATTTCTCGTGTTTTGATCAGAAAACCCTTTCATTTGGTATCTATATTATATCCTGCAAAATAATTGATTTGTTATCATAAGGCATCTGCCATATTGGATTTAGAATGATGTCACTAAGCATATTACGCACTGCCATCCAAGTCTGTATAAGTAATTTCAACTCAATTGATACGGATTAACTTTCTAAGAAATCAGTTGTAGTACTTTATCCTCACATATTAGTTAACCTGAACTAAAATTATCTTAGTTTACTAAAAACTTGTAAAAATATTGATACGAAATACAGCCTGGAAGAATTCTTCCAATCTCAATTGTTTGGATCCCCTACCCTCCAGCGATGCCAACTGCTTGAGACGTCGGACCGCCAGCAAAAGTGAATTTTAAATTGAATCAAATCCTTTGTTTACTCAACTCTTTTATTTATACAGACATTAAAATACTTAGGGAGACTACGATGTTATCAAGATTTCGCTGCGATTGAACATTTCTTCTACATTCTTTTAAACATCTGCAAAATACGTTCAGTTTTATTTTATGGTAATATGAACAATTTCGTATCGACTTAGTAGATACATGTTGCCGCATAGGAAGCCTAAAATACCAATTTTGACATAAAGCTATGTAGGTTTGACATGATTACAACAATATTACTTGTTTTAGCATAATACCATAATTGCTTTTCAGAATATTTTTTCCATATTCAGGAAATTAATTTTTCTCTAACGTACTCGACGTAATACATGTCTAAAGTATATTTTCCACGAAAATTGAATTAAGAGGTCATGGTCGTATATAAAAATAACTAAAAAATATGTTTTTACAACGAGATCTTTATATTTTTTCAGGCTTTCAACGTCTGTGGCGGTCTTTAGAAGAGCTCTTAAAAACGTAAGTACACTTTATTTAACGTAACTAGCTTATTTTTCAGCGAATATGAGAGAAATAACCGTTCTGGGGAAACGCGATAACATAAAATCGTAAAAGAGGTTTTACCTTGAACAGTTTTTAAACCCTAAATAGAAAATCTTTCCCAAAATAGTGTTGTTTTTTATTCGTAACTAGGTAAATAAACCCGAATTCGTGTTGTGGTCGACATTCGGCCATGATTATAAATGTTGCAAATTATCTATACTAATATTATAAAGCAGTAGAGTTTTTTGGTTGAACGCGCTAATCTCGGGAACTACGGGTTCGAAATACAAAAAAAAATGTGTTGAATAGTAAATTTATCGTGGAAGGCTTTAGGCTATATAACATCACGCTATGTTTGTTTGTTTTAAATAGATTGTTCTCTAATAAACGTGGGTGAAACTGCGTGGCGCAGCTAGTTTCATATAAATTTTAGAGAAACAAACATCCTTCCAATGTTTTATATTAGTAAAATGTATTGCGTTGGTAAATCACTTCGTTTATCGATTCCGGTGGCATCAACGCGATACCTCTTTCTGGCTTATAACAGGAGAGTTAGCTAATGTGTTCTAATTATAAAGTAAGAGTATATTACGGCATATACTTAAATATTTATATTCTAACTTAGTTCTCGGATACGATCGGATATTAGGATGAACTTTATTATACAACCTTGGTGGCAGTAATCACTTAAGATCAAATACTTGAATTACTTAATTTCATATCAAAAATATTTGTAATCCCGATTATATTCGTAAAAATCCTCAAGGAATACATAAATAATGTATCTACGAATAATTACGCCTACGTAACACCGTTCTACTTTGAACCGAAAAAATAAGGTTTGACGTTTTTTTCCACTTCGTTCTAAATACAGGACAGATGTGTCTCTACGCCATTTTAGTGGGCATTCACGTCACGCGATCAAACAGAATGTCCGGTGGATTTATGTGCCTGAATGACTATTTGTACCTTGGGGTGTTTTGTTATTGTTAGAAAGATTTCTAATAACAATTGATTTATCTCCTACGCGTACGTAACGAACTGAAGTAGCCTCTTTGTTCGGGAATTCGATAAAGCTCAGCGGACCTTTGATTTGGCAGATGATGGTTCAATTATGACCAATAAGGACTCGGTTTTTTCAAAAATTTCCGTTTAACCATAACCATTGTTATGGTACGCAAAATCAGTATTACATATTGACGTTTAAAGTATTGGTTGAAAATATACAATATAATATTTTTTTTTTTTACAAGAATTTTTAAAATACGCTTTATATAATAAAAATGCTTCTTGTGGTTAAAAAAATGTCTAAAAAGTAAAACCGAGCAATCTGATATTATTCTGCTTTTGGTACAAAAAAAGTTTGTTTTTGATAAAGAAGTCAATTGAGATAAACCGCGTGAGACTGAATGATTTTTTTAATGAATTTTGGACTTTGTTTCTAGGGTAATCAGAATTAAATACCTTGTCTGAACTGACATAACTCTGATTCTGAACAACTCATTCAATTGAAACACTATCCGTATCACCTCCTAAAGCTACTTAGCACAACAAATTTGCTCCAACGGATTGTAGCCAAATATTTGAACGTAAGAAGTAACTCGATACCAACCCTAAAAGCATTTCAACCCCTCAACAGGGGAAGTTAGAAACCCTATCGTTCCGATAGCCAAACGCCGCTCTATCGAATTACCGACTTAGTGGGTTTGATTGGGGTTATTTCGTTAAGGATGAGGTCAGTTTATAAATAACCTTATTATAGCTGAAGAAAACTTTACAAAGATTAATTCCTGCTTTAGGTTGCGTACAGCATAAGGAAATATATTTGCTAAAATAAGAAAACACCAAATCCATCATATCGTAGCAATAGATAAGACACGACATTCTACGACGATCACTTAATCACATTGGTTCATTTATGTTATTAGAAATAGCAATACTGATAGAAAGACAGGACTAAAAGTTAAAAGTATAGATTTAGATTTAGTTCTTAAATTCGATGCAAATTTCGAAGGTAGTAGAACAAGTACCATTGGAACGGGGACGCTTCGTCACACCTATTTCTTACGTGAAGCAGTTTAGTGGAAGCCAGCTGACGTTATCTTATCCCACAAGTGAGGCAACAAATTTGTGATTGACTTGAAATGGAACCTCCGTTCTAGGTGAAGTTTTTATAGATATACATAGGCTGCAGTGACCATTAATCATCAGGTGAACTGTATGCTCGTTTGTAACTTCAGCTTTATAAAAAAATGCCTAATAAATGAGCGAGTTGATTTCTGAACAAGCGCAACCTAATATCTTTACTTGGACCCTATTACACACTTAGTCTCTTTGTAAAACACTGACATTTGGCAATTATTGTCGTTATTATATTTGATATTTATATATTTCTATATAATTAAGTAACATAATGAAGCTGTAATTTCTGACGTTATTAGAAGTCATAGTTGAGGTTAGGTTAGGTTAGTTTACATTACGTCTTGTTGATGATACAACGGCGCTATTGTTCATGATATAATTAAATACGTATTGTTAACCGTTGTTTTCTTGGATTCGTGACAAAATTACTTTAAAACCTGTTTTCTCATTTACTTGACCATCAAATTATTTCTGTTTCTTACTGTTATGTATTATCTTTTACTGATACATTATTTTTTGAGTTTTTTTTTTATATCTTGCGCAAGCGTCGTGTGCAGGCATAAGATCTTTAGTTCGTGTATCTTATCTTTCCTCTAAATCTTCTTGCTTGTCTATCTTTGGCAGTGCGACTTAATCAGCACTGACCCCTTTGAAGTGGTTTATTTAGCTTTCACTGTTATTTAATTTGCAATAAACCTTATTTATAATTATGTAATAATGGAAAGTGGATGTATGTATAACACTGTCCACATATAATACGTGAAACAGACTTCAAACGGGTCAATTCTGAAGTTCTTGTTCTACGTCATTGAAACTTAACATAAACATTAGAATTTAGATAGAAATTTCCAAATGCAATTCAGGCAAATCAAGAATTCTTTCAGAAATTTGTTTTGGCTCTGTATTGTATTCATGTACTTGTCTTTGTGTTAATAGTAGCAGCCTCTCTCATGGAACTGTTCACCGCTCTGGACTAGCATGATCCATCATGATCTGGACCATCAATTGTAGGACATTCAGTGGCTAAGCATCATGACGTAAACTGACCGGACTTGACATCTTGATTATAGTGTTTGTATGATTTGTAAAGTACTAACTTTTCCTTTAATTTAGAACAGCAAAAAAATATTAATTAGGAATATAATAAGAACCTTGACATCACAATAGAGGACCTTGCAAGTAAGGCCTCCCTTGAACAAAAGGCGTTTCGAGACCTCAATAGCGTGACTAAACGACCAATAATCATTTCTATTAGGTTTTGTTCTAATTAGTACCACTTATTGAACCTTGGGTCCATTTTGTATACACATTTCTTCAGTAACAACAGATGATTGATCAATTTTTTTAATGACAACTGGCTTCCTTTTTTCGATAGTAAGTTGTTAGCTCGTACTTGCCACTTCCTCTTTTTACTTGGTTTTACGTTTAGTTAAACTTCAGTTTTAAATCAATATAAATTAATCTTCAAGCATCTGTACTTTGACTTTGACTTTGAAAGTCGTCCTATGCCGCGGCGTGGCGTCGCCGCGTGGCGTAAGGTCTGCGGGCCTCGAGGAACCCTTCTTTACCCGGGCAATTCCCTCAGTGGATACACTGTTCACCGGTGTTATTGGCTGCCGTTTGGCAGCTTTCCGGCGTTACGTCTTTATTAGCCGCGCTAAGCAGCTATGCAGACTTAGGCCCCCTGGCAAGCATCTGGTCAAACTCGCTTTGATCAAATTGATTTTAGAGTACCTTGTTGACCACTCTTTATCTTGAATTTGTCAAAACAGTTACGTTTAGTTTAAGTAGTTTAATTTGATTTTGAAATAAAAGGTTCCGTGTCCATACATCGCATATAATAGCAAAAAAAAAAACTGGCGACATATATGTAAGACGCTTTCTACACTCATAGCCCCACACTAGGATTTTCTCCTGTGCCATGGACACACATAGAAAGTAAAATATAATATATTCTATTTTTGTCCATGGCATAAGACAAATTCTATGTAAATTAATTTTAATACTCATAGTTCGGATTTTGATTAAACATTTATTTTTGTTTCATTAAAATCCATCGACTCCATCAAAAGTTTGTACTATATTTACATATTTTGAACGCGTGTTAATCCTCAGGACACAGCTAGTAAACATATGTAAATTGATTGATACTTGCGTTCCTTGGCGCTAACGAACGCTCTAACGAAATGTGACAATCATGCAGCTCACGTAAATTGTTGACGGAGCAAAATGAAATCTCTTCCACGATCACGTGACCCTTCAAACAAAAAAATGGTTTATCCGTATAGGAACTACGATTCCAACACAAGTACATATGATTAACATATTAAATAAAAGAAAAAAAAATACTTCAAATCTGTCCTTATCCATAAAAATTAAACAAGATTTTTCTTATATTTTCCAAAAAAAAAATATCGTTCGAAAAAAAATAATTAAATTTGTTTTCAGTTAAAAAAAAATACATAAAAACTTTTCTCATTGAAATAAAAACTGTCGTTCGTTCGAAAAACTGTTTTTTCCATTCAAAAAAGAACTGTATGAGTACAACATTACTCTTTACAAGCTCCCAGCTGGTTTACGCTTCGTCTCTGTACAAAATTGGTTGTAATTAGCGCATTCACAGCCCATTACGTCTCTAATTAGCACCCGGCGAGCCTTAGCATTCATCCGTACGGACGTACCTAAATATATACGTATATGGAAAGTAAGAACGGATTTTTCCTGTCTTCAGTTGTGATTTGTTTGTACTTATATAATAAATGTTGTACAATGTACTAGACTGATTCTTAAAGTAAAATAGGAAGTACGGTTTTCTATTTAGTTGTATGTGACTGTAGTTACCGTTATTGATTTTTGAACTATAAACCTTGCTAATATTTATAACCTCCTCCTTTTTGATGTCGGTACACGGTTTTCTCTTTAGTTGAGTATATGACGGTAGTTACTTTGTTTGTAAGTTACTTGCCAGGTGGTAGAACCAATGTAGTTCGACCGGGGAAGTACCACCGCCACACCTATTTCTAGCGTGAAGCAGTTCTTGCGTTTCGTTGGAAGGGTGTGGTTGCCGGCTCACTTTTATATGAGGCGACCATGTCAGTCCTCGAGAGTAGCAACGCATCTATGATGGACTTCAGATAGAACCCCTGTTCTATATGAATTTGATTTTTCAACTTTTTCAACTTTAATTCTTGTATATATTGAAAATGCGTCAGTTTGTGAAGATGTATGTGTTTTTGTTACTCTTTAAGTGGAATCATTCAAAACATAATTAGCAAGCTGAAATGGCAATGGGCCTGTCACGTCGAAAGCGAGGAACCACTGGATTCAGAAGGCACAGGACCTGTTGAAGTGACGCCATTTAGGAGAGGCTTATTTCCAGCAGTGAGGTCCAAAAAGACTGATATGGATGAATGAATGATTCTAAAAAATGTAGAAAGTAGAGCAATGTCGGACGCGGTTAGCAGTTGGATGGGTGACCACTGGTGGCAAATTTAACGCGTTTTCTTGCTTCGACGGGCACGTTGAGCCGTCGGTCCTGGTTATGACCACTATAAAGCAGTCGTTGCGACTTGTCGGTTTAAAACCATAGTCGTTGGGGTAACACGTACTGTCATTAACACTACAAACCTGTGTTCATTCATGGAACACGAAACATTCCCGTACTATATTAGTTTTATTGCCACTACGTGGTAATAAATCAGAACCGCGTCGGGGGTCAATGAGACCCCTGCTAATCGGCCCCGCAGTGGGTCGTATTAAAATTCATGGGTACATTTCAACCCGCCCATTAGGTGTTTTACGACGTCGTAAGGTGTTAAATAAAATGACTTAGGTACTTGTTGAAGTGATTTTATTAATCAAACGCGTTAGATTGATGTAATGCGTTTGTTTGAAGTATATTTGTCTTTTTAGGGTACTGTAATTGCTAGAGTAGTACTATTTTTACCCGACTGCGTCAGAAGGAGGGTAACGTTTTTCAAGCGTATGTATGTATGTAATTATGTATGTCCATTTCTTTGGCACGCGCTACAGTCCAAACGGCTTGACGGATTGTGACGTATGACATGTCGTTAGAATCGTCTCAGTTTGCATAGTGACATAGGCTATATAATTTTTAAAAATGGCTCCTCGAAATATTGGAAAAAGGGGGAGGGACTGCTTTAGTTTCATCAAATAAATACTATTTAAAATACATGTTTTTTTATAAATATGAAGTAGCAGACGAGCAAGCAGCCCACCTGATGGTAAGAGGTTACTGCCGCCCATGAACATTTGTAAGCAACTTCATATAGAACACGGGTTCAATATGAAGTCTCTCACAGATGCGTTGCTACTCCCCAGGACTGAGATGGTCGCCTCATATAAAAGTGAGCCGGCAACCACACCCTTCCACTTCGCGCAAGAACTGCCTCACGCTATAAATAGGTGTGGCGGTGGTACTTCCTCGGTCGAACTGCATCGGTTCTACCACCTGACCAATTGTTATTGTTATTTTAATTGAAGAAGCAATTAGGCATACCTTTACCTGATGATAAGTTGCTACCCGTCGACATCTGTAACCAACCTGTAGCAAACAAAAAACAGATGTACAAACTGAGGAAATTACATAAAACAACGAACAAAAATAGCAACACCAACATGAGTGGTTAAGACACAATCACACAATGCATCACTGCGAAGGTTTCACCGCAGTGGAAGCACTCTTAAATTCCCAACCATTATAGATTGCCATGCTTCAACAAAGAATGTCATAACGACAGCTCGTAAAGCGTAAAGGTTGTACGCCATTGTACTACGTTTGACCATTTCGTTTCGCCTGTCGTTGTCTCTGTGCGGCCAAAGAATTAGCGATTTCGTAAACGTAAAAGCGTTTCACCGGCCCATTGTTGAACAAGGGTCTTTCCAAATGGGCTTTGCCAATAGTCAGCGCGTTATTGATATTACCCATGAAGACGCTGCTTCCCAACTCCAGAATGTTGTATCTTAATCGCCTTGCGTAGTAGAAATAAATCGAGTTAAGACTGCATTTTGTTTTGTGAAGTGCTTAATGTTCTGAATAAACAAAATGATGATGCAAGGCAATTAATATGATTGTTTTTAAAACATCTATTGCGCTACTTGGAGTATGTATTGTATGTTGTAAATGGCTTAAAAGGCTGGAATGTTTAAATAATTACACTTAGGTAAATGAATTTAAGGAGGAATATCTATATAATACATGGGCGTGCGTCCAACGTTCTTATAGAATCTGTTAATAAAATACCTTCGTCGTGTATTTTATCATTTACTTTTCATATTCAGATGACAACCTCATGTGCGCCTTCATGATTAATTATGCATTTAATCTCATGATAATAATTATGTTTCTGATTGAAGACATATGAGCCACGTGAATACTATGTTCACGAAAGCCAGCGTCATCATAATGCGTAGCGTCATGTCATCGCGCATCGTTTTCGCCTTGTACATATTACGTAGCCGCGGACTCGTCTACCCGCTCGTTTCAAAGCCCGACAAATGTAAAGACAAATGACAGGCAGGCTCTATTGCGTAAAGCCGGGCACGTACCATGCATTTTTTGCAATTTCACGATAGAAAGCGCTGGGATACGGATTTTTTTGCTGTCACATTATTTCACGATGAACGCCTTTGGAGTAAAAAGTTTATTACATGAAGGCTCTTTCTAGGTTACCTATTTATGTTGATGTAAAATTTCATTTTCATTAGGAGAAGATAATACCTAGTAGTAATATAGTGGTATGTTATCTATCTTAACTGAATTGAAAAATTAGAAGCCTATATCTTTTGGGAAATCGACTAAAATTAAAATACGTGCCTTACTTGTATTTTATCTAGAATTATAAAACTAAATTGATTTTTATTTAGGTAATTCCGAAAAAAAATTGACCCTAATATACAGCTACACTTAAAGTTAAATTTATTTGCCTTCCTTATTTATATTCCTTATATAATATTTGATACGCTAAAAAAATGTATAAATACGTAACAACTGTGAGCACAACCTATTGACACTTTCGCATTCGCAAAAACATCTTCATAAAGTAATAAGGTAACATCGCAAAAATCTTATGCAAGAGTAAATGTCGAATCTTACGTATAAACTTCGCAAAACTATTTATTGGCGTAGTGCCTAGTTGGCATAGATTTTTGTTGGGAAACTGTCTAACCTTTAGTTAAGTTTTAAATGGGAATAGACTGACGAACATTTTTTTCTTTGTAAAACTTTGAATTGACACACGAAAATTTAGTACACTTGATGGAATATAATTGTGCAATTATACTCCTGAGTGCTTTATTGAAATGTATGTAATTTTTTTATCAGCTTGAAGAAGTAGTAAACATAAAGTTCATTTGATGACAAGTGGTTATTGCCGCCCACGGACATCCGAAAGAAACTTCATATACAGCAAGATTTCTATCTGAAGTCAATCACAAATGCGTTGCCACTCCCGAGGACGAAGATAGTCGCCTCATATATAAGTGCGCCTAATATATAGGTGATAATAATGACCTATTAAAATAATGTACCAAATAGAAAAATATGTAATAGCTTATTATATGGTATGTAAATCTATCGAGATTTTTGGAGGCCACGCTGATGTGAAAACTTTATGTGGCAACTTCAGTGTCAAGACATTAAAAGTACATTAGAAAACCGCAAGTAATACGAATTTTCCCTCGATTAAGGACACCGATACATCTCTTGGAATGGCCCGACCTTTTCTGACTTCATTTTATAGCTGCAACGAATTAGCCAACCACAACGCTCTCGTGGATTTTTGATGTGAAACATCTATAGGCGTAGATAAACCTGATTATTGGCATAGCGATGCTTGCTATTATTTTAGCGCATTGTTATACATTATTGGAACTATTAACTATAGAACAAAAGTAAGCGGGCTGCGGTGTTCGTTCGACTTAATGCGAGGTACTCTTCGGAGGTGAAGTTATTTTCATTATGCTATATATTTAGTTCCTGTCGTACTTTTATGCATATTACTTGCACGAACACGATGTTTCACGTCTACCAGACGTCCCGTAACGGTTTTTTTAATATACAAGTGTCAAAGCATGCATCTGGTGGTAAGTTGCCACTACAACCATTAGTTATCAACCACATATATGATTAGTCTTAACGCGATTGATCACAGATGCCTTAGTACTCCTGAGGACCTTTTGGAACGCCTAAGATGGAATGTCTTCCTTACTACACTCAAAACCAGAATACAGCAACGTTATGTACTCCTGGTATTAGTCAGAAATAGGCGTGAGGGTAATGGTGCCTCAGAAGTCGAGGCACGAAGGGTTCTACCAACTTTCATCCCTTTGATTTCTAAAAAATAATATGAAATTTATTTATTATTTATTATTATTTATTATCACTGTACAAACATATTACGCACATATTTTGTTATACGCCAACAAAAAATGGTTCATTCAATTTCAGAATTCGAGTCACAGGGTTACCCACTATCATCCCTACTTGGATTTCCAAAAAATAACATGATATATCACTGTACAAACATATTACTCACATATTTTGTTATACGTCATAATAAAAATGGTAAATTCAATTTCCCTTACAATCTTTTCACTTTTAATTTTCTAAAACACTTGTATAGCTCAAGTCAATAAATTACAAATGCTAAACAACAACTTTCACTGTCTCCCGCAATTTCCTGCATGGGACCCAACTCAAACGGGTTTCCTATTATCTTATCACCGTTTTCAACTACTATGTAACCCATGGTAATTTAAATTTACGATTGGTAATTAAGTGCCAACCGTCTCGTACGGAATAAACAATATAATTATTTTGTATTGTTTTAATTCGATACGATTCCAAATTAAAGAAAATATTGCGCTGTTTTAATATGGGATGTTTTTTTAAAGTAATACGAAAATTAAGCAAAAGTAATGTTGATATGAAAATATGTAGGTAGGTACATAAAAAGTAAATAAAAATGTATTCCTTATAACACAATTTGTGTTTACAGCGCCATCTGTTACATGTTACATTATATGTGGATATAGTTTCTAAAGTAATGTCCTGGATGGCGCTAGTATGCTAGCGCCATCTAGGTCATATGGTAAGGAAAATATTTTAACTAACATTTTTTTTCTGTTTGTTACAGATTCGTTCGTAAACAGCCAAGAATGGACCGCATCCCGTGGTGTCACGGAGTTGAGGGTTGGAGTTTTGGGTTCCCCAGACAGTGGAAAGTCTGCATTAGTGCATCGTTATCTTACAGGAGCATATATGCAAGAAGAAAGCCCAGAAGGTAAAAAAAAAAACTTATTTACTGTATCTACTGTATGTATTTTAAATTGTTATTGTGAATATTAAAAGAAAAATAAAGATATTCAATGATAATAAAGTTTTGAATGGTAACTTACGTAAACAGCGCCATCTACCAGAGCTTTAACAAATCAAGCGGCCAACTTGGCAGTCGTTTTAATTGACACCAACCGATGATAGATGGCATTACATAAACTGCGCGAATGTGAATATTTATGCACGCGATAGATGGTGCTACTCGTATTCTAATTCATGAATGGTATTTTTTTATACCAAGAATAAATACCTATAATAATTGTATACACATATTACACATTTATAAATTACTTTCCCATTACTTTTTGTTACAGGTGGTCGTTTTAAGAAAGAAGTAATTATCGACGGTCACAGTTATTTACTTCTTATACGAGATGAAGGTGGACCACCAGAAATGCAGGTTTGTATTAAGTCATATTACGATGTTTATAAGTATTTATATTATTATATTTCACAAAAAAAAATTATAACTTCAGACGAGTACTTATTTAATTATATTTGCATACAATCTACCTGCATCTAGTTTTTACGGATAATATAAAAGAAACGAAAAACAGATAAAAAAAACTTATATGTACGAAAAATAATAATTGTGATTATAAATAAAAAACAAAGACACTAACAATTACCTAATTAACACATGAGCATTGAGCACGTACCCACTTTAGCAAAGCGCTTTTTTCTTCTAGTATCACAAAACACTCGTATATTCATTCATCCTTCTTATCTACAAAGTTTCGACTGAACGGATTTAAAATGCAAGCCAAAGAGAGCTTTAAACTTTAAACATGTGCAAAGTTACCAATTCCCTCCCAAACTTTGTCTAGAATGGGCGAATGGCCGAGTAAGTCACAACTTCCTTAGCGACGTTTCCACTGCACTGCTTTTATTTTTTTTTATCAAATGAGTAGCAAGCGACCATGCAGTCCACATGCTAGTGAGTGGTTACTGCCACCCATGTATTTTTATAAGAAAAAATATATAAAACATTGGTTTTATCTGTCGATCACAGTTACGTTGATACTCCCGATAACTAATATGGTCGCCTCATATATCACCCAATCGCAAGAACTGCTTCTCGTTAGAAATAGGTGCGGCGGTACCTTTCCGATAGAACAACACTGGTTCCACCACCATTTTTAACCCGATTCAGACGACTCGCGTGGTCGAGCGGTCACCATACCGGTCTAACGCGCAGTGGGTCCCGGGTTCGATTCCCGGCCAGAAAGAAATATGAATGATGAGTTTGGATT
>DWNE01004210.1:0-15521 GCA_018249875.1 Cecropterus toxeus
CATTTCATTTCATTTCATTTCATTTCATTTCATTTCATTTCATTTCATTTCATTTCATTTCATTTCATTTCATTTCACATATTTCAGCTTAATAACACCAATGTTAAGTGCGTTGAAGGAGACAGTCATAATGATTCGACGCGTTCCACTTTACTTTTTGGGGGAAATTAAACAGAGGCAATGCTTCCATGGCCAACCTCCCGATTTTAAAGCAAACCTTATGAAATTCAGTATTTCCTATTCTAGTAAACAAATAATAGTACACATACTCGTATAACATTCTTGGTCTTGGAAAACCAACCCTTAGGAGTAAAATAAAGGATGAAAGTATTTGTTTGAATGACGGCCGATTTCAATTTTTTATGAAATTTAGTAGTAAGGTACAAGTATAAAAAATATTTACACCATATTTTTTGGAGAATCAGCCCCTAAGGGATAAAATTGTAATTGGAAGTTTTTTGAAAATCCTAACTCGTAGAAATATTTTTAAAAGTGAGCAATAATGCTCCTTTGTGGTCGCTAGAGGCTTACAAGAGGACGGTCCAAAGTAAATTTGTGGTCGTTCTATCGGTTTGGGGGATGATTGTTGATTTACGTATTACTATAAAAACTAAATGTGTTCACATTTAGTCGGCGCCATTAGATTTGCGAGGCCTCTTTTATTTCCAAGGCAGAAATAGACAGACCTTTTTTTCGCTTATATCAGAAACAGATTATCGTTATAATCAAATGTTTTATCCCGACCTTTGAATGGATGGGTCTATCGCGGACGTTTGGGTGGCGTTAGAAAATAACTGATTCTTAAAACGGGCGATACGCGATATATGTTTTAGTTTCGCTGCCGTATTCAAAGATAAAATAATGTAAGTGAATTATACTTTTTGATTTATATGATTTCAAACCCGTATAAAGTTAAAAGCTATAAATGTTTTTATAAGTCATATCAGTATAATGTATCAAGAATGAAGATAGAACCAGGTTTATTTTTCAAAAATACGTCTATTTAGAATCCTTTCACAGGCATTTGGTAATAAATAGAAAATTAGTAATTTGTTTAGTCTTCTTCTAGAATTCCACTTAGAAATAAGTTGTACATTTGCATTATGTTGAGCGCGTATAAAGATGTGGAAAACAGCTGGAAAAATATACGTTTGTGCGTACGTGCGACAAATGTAATATCTGGGAATTCGGTTAAGAACTGTTTTTCAATAAAAAAAAGTGAACAGTTATATGAAGTTTTTTTACTTTATAAGACTGTTTACTTGCTGTGAATTGTTTTTAGAAACATATAAATATACTAATAAATAAGCTGTACATTGCAGTGTCACCCGCTTTTAAAAAGTAACTTCATTTTAAATTAAAATAACTTTTGATACAACAAATCGATTTTAATAAAACAAAAACGTAATTATAATTAAGGATACGAAGCGATATATTTAGCACACAGACAAAGAAAAAGGCAAAAAATATAAAATGTCTCTTTCTTTATTATTAGTCCCTCAAAATAGTCTTTTGCAAAAATATGTAATGTATACTCATGCGGAACTATCTTTTGTATATATGGATATTATCATCTATCGAAAACTATTAGAGCAGGTAAAAAAAGCCGCTGTAATTTAGTAATAAAATATGAATTAATTTTGTACCATTAATTACGCTTATTTGTCGAGGCTTCAATGATCTTGAAATATGAATTTTCGTGACTTTGTTTAAAGCTTTCTTATTAGTGAACAATTAATTTGAGTTAAATAAATGGAAACATTAATTAGCAAGCCCAAAAGCAAATAGCTGTGAAGTCATATGATTTTGATCAAATACCCAATAATGTAATTTCATAATTAAATTACATTAATATCGACTGCGATACACAATTTTATTACAAAGTTACCTTGAGCGTAGTAAAAATTAAATACATATTTAAATTATGTCGTTTTTTTTTTAAATGAAAAAAAAGTCTGTTCATTTCTAATACCGTCATAAGTGAAAAAATGTATTTAATTTCGTTGATGTTTATAATAAAACTGTATGTTCATAACACTTAATAAACTTAGCGCGAACGGGTAGTATGTGTGAGCGGTATGGTATCGAAGTGTTATGGTGGCTTCTCCGCCACGTGTTGCCATGTAAGGTCAATTTACAACTTCAATGATTAATCCTTAATTATATGAATAGTTAATAATATCTTAATGGTAAAGTTTGTGAGTTTATTATAGCGATCATGTAAAATTAGATGAATGAATTTGTATAAAATTTGCCTTGGTTAGGGTTTGTGACCTGGATTTGAATATTGGACTATTAGGATTATTCTTATCTCGTATAAATGCAAAGAATCATATTTGCATTTTATAGGAGGTAAAAAACAGTTGAACATGATTTTTTGTTTACAAATGCTCGTTATTTATGAAATTACTAAGATACATTAAACTGTTTTTAGCATTAATTACATAACATTTTATGTTGTTGTTAGAAAACGTGATAATTTACAAAATAAAACCTAAGAGGACAGGAGTATGACAGGTGAAATTGTCACTTATTTTTTCCATTACGCGTAATTCTAAGTCCATGCAGACGAAGTCACGGATATTCGTAAGAATCATGATAAATCGTCAAACATTTGTAGATCTTTATATTTTTGTATCACAGAATAAACGTAGAAAATAAAAGTGTTTTGTTGAGTCAAATGTGTTTATTTGTATATGTATCATGACATCAGGATTTGAGTGCGACATGACACGAGAATCTTTCATTAAGCGAAAGCCAGTGTGATAATTTGATGATAGGTGACACCTAACACTATAAACTTTGTTACTGCGATGTCTAGAATTACTTTCGTTATTTCTGATTAGTTTTTGTTTGATTGACGGTTAATTAACTTACGACAATACAAGATAAGAATAATGACAAATATGGGAGGCGAATAACACATTCATATTTTCCTAATATAATTATAATGTTATATTTGTATTTTTTTTAATATCATGTAATACGCTGTAGTAAAGTATAGTAGTTTTTGTTATCATCCATTTGTTGTAATGGTGAATTTGCGATAACTATTAACATATACATTGAACAGTAACTGTGTTAAATAAATGATTGTTATAAATTATAAACCGTAATAAGATTTAAAGTAGACACTTACGTATGCGTCACTAAATACTCAGAGTAATTATTTTATCGTATTAATTCCACGTAAAATGTAAATATTCTAGTTTAATCATATCATCATTAAATAATAAAGTGTCTTTTGGGAATTTGTCCCCTAAGAGGGCAAGATAAGTAATTATTAAATTATGATACGTATTAAATTATGGGATTAAAATTGGTACAAAAATTCGTTAGTTTTACAGCCATGCCAATTCATAATATTGAGATTTGTAGTAACATACGCACCATGTGCAACTCAGTAATTATAGAAATATAGTATCCGGACACGCCTTTTTTATTTTCGAGGGGTAAACCTTCAAAAGGTACCCAACGTCGTGGGAGCGACGTCGGGTTATGTGCGATTTTTACCGCACCAAAACCCCCCCGGTGGCCGTCCTCAGCGCTGTGTGGAGGACTCCGGGATCTCCAACGGAATGCAACCGGAATCCTCCAAGCGCAATGCCCCTTTGGGCTCTTTCTCGAAAAGCATATGCATTCACCGTTCTTTCATGTATTTACGACGGCACGCGACCACCCATACCGCCGTCCTTTCCGGGGTCACTTGATTGATTTGTTCGAGCTCCTACTGTTACCGTCAAAACCCCGGAAGCCACCTTTTAGTCGCCTCTTACGACAGGCAGGAGATACCGTAGCTCTATTCTGGTCCTGGTACTACAGGGACAATCCGGACACGCCTACACATATAATTTTGTCTGCGTGAGATATTATATCATATTAAATACAAAATTATCCGGCTTCTCAAAATACTAGTGTTTCATTTGACCGTGGTCATCAGGGGCATTATATTAAGTGAAGACCTTTTCCTTTTGGTTTTAGTACTTCATTATTTACTGTGTTAAATAATACTCATCCCACAAGTTGCTCGTAAACTTTACCCCAAAAACTCGACGTCTGTATGCTATCAATTTCCAAGCTGGCATTATTAAGCCAAATGTTAATTATATTTTAATGCGAACCTAGCTGTCAATTAGCGAGGGATTGCGGTATCATTGGGGGTCCGCATTTGTTTTTCTCTTTAAAACGTTAATAAATGAAGTAGGCAGGTCTGTGCAAAATACTTATGTAAATTTTTGTTAAATTTCGAACTTGAAAAGAGAATTTGCGACGTTTTTAAAAGGTGTCGTGTTTGCTTTCAAAGCTTTTAGACAGAAAATAATGGGACTTCATAATTTAAGAGATTCAAGTGTCGTTCTGACTTTTCTTTTCGAGTCTTGGACGTATCAAACTTTGAAGATGTTTTTTGAGAAATAAATATTCACTTTGTGACAGCTTCTCCTAAGTGGATTTTGGGGAAATATGGCTTTTGTTCAGGCAGTTCACGTTCCACGAATTTGTGGCTTTATATCACTAAGGCTGTGTTATTTGTACAAAAAAAAATATACTTTCTAACCCTTTACTTAACTACTATAAGTATTTGCATTTATTTGTTTTTTTATTTTGAAATTGTGTTTTAACGAATGATAGTTTTTTTTCAAACTCTCTTTTTCTAACTTATATCTCGAGTATATTTTTTATTGTTAATTCCATGGACACACACAATGACAATAATGAACATAATTAAAATACTAGAATAGATGTCCTAATTCATACTTTAAATAATAAACTGGTTGAGAGTCAAATATAAATTTCTTTTCCGTCCTTTTCTCTCTACAAATTGAAGAAATGACCCTTGCAACATAACGCATTTGATTTAACAGAATCTTGACAAAAAAGCCAAATTATTATAGGCAGCCCTTTTCACAGAACGCTTCACATTTAATAAATTATTGATAACAAAACAAAACAAACACGCCCAAATAAAGGGATTTCATCAAACATTCATTTTCCCATTTCTATTCTCTCATTCCATAAAAACGTATGATGAAAGTCCTAAATATCTTATCAGTATTCTTACGATATAAAATCTAGGTATACAAACATCTGTATGCCTGAAAATCAAGTCACGCTCTAGCTATTTCATAACATAGCTTATCTGTTAAGGACGTTCCTACATTTATTTGCACGTAATCGGGTTGGTTGAGTGAATTCTAGGAACTACTCACATAGAAATAGTGTTTTGTCAGTTTTTATCAGACTGAAGTAGGAAACAAGTCTGTAATCATTTACCATCAGGTGGACTGCCCATGGAAGTCTGTAAGCAGCTTCGTATAGAACAATGGTTCTGTCTGAAGTCGATCATAGATACGTTGCTACTCCCGACGACTGAGATTAGGTGGCCTCATGTGTAAGTAAGTCAGCAACCACATCCTTCCACCGAGACGCAAGAACTACTTCACGCTAGAAATCATCCATTTTAAATTCATCCATTATATAGGTATGCAAAAGAGTTTATTGAGGTAATTATTATTTGATATTGGTCTTATAATCGTATGTTTCAACAGATTAAATACTGGACCGTTAAATGTAAGTACTCCCTCACGTATAAATAATTCATAGTTACGGAGGTATTGTTGCGTCGATATTGAAACAATCTACATTCGCATGCTTCCTCGGCGGATCGATTTAAGGCGAAGTTTGTTGTTGAGTTATTGTTGAATTGTTGTTGTATTTTTGGAATCAATTTTAAACATTCACTGTAACATATTTACTTTATGTATTTGAGGAACGATAACGATTCAATTGAGGGGCCAAGTTCCGAATACCAGGCAGCCGTCACGAACTTTTCTAACATAGTAAAATTGGAAAAAAAAACGTTGTTGTATGGTAAAGGAAAACATCGTGATGAAATCTACATATCGACCCAGTAAAGAGATCTTATCGTATCTCGAAAACATACGTATATACAATACTATACATACTTTTAATTTTTAGTTATATACATAAAAACGAACTAATTTTAGAAAACATTCGAATAAATCGTAATATGACAGTTTATTATCGACTAGTTTGATTTAATATTTAATTTATTTAATGAATAAAATAACACAAACAATTTAACAACAAAACAACCGTTTTATAATCTCTGTAGTAACATTGATCGTTAGTAATATTTAGGAGCTTTTTGTTGTAAAAAACTGCATTGAATCAATTCGCTATTTGCAACTTTTGGTGTAGGAGCAAATCGATAACAGTTACGCAACGAATTCTGCGGTCAGACTGGATAAGCGAGTGTGATAGAGCAAGTTTGTCAGCCAGATAGCTAACGCCGATAACTACGTTTCAGCTATATCCACTTTTTAACCGACTTTGAAAAACTTCAAAAAATGGACGTACTTAATTCGGTCGGTATAGTTTTTTTATCTACACCGATTATTCTGTCAATTGAGGGCCTATTTCAAATTTAAATTTTCCGCATGTTTGGTATACTACCAATTTGGTTTCACCAAGTCGAGATTTGATGATGATATCTCAGGGAAATCGACGAATGTCTCAAATTTTACAAGCAGCTTCTTTTTTTTAGTAAAACTGCATTAGATTTTTTTTTTATCGGGCTGAAGTAGCAAACGAGCATGCAGTCCACCTGATGGTAAGTGGTCACTGCCGCTTATGAACACCTGTAAGAAAATTTATACAGAACAGACGTTCTATCAGTAGCAAGTATTGCTTTACGCTAAAAATAGGTGCGGCGGTGGTACCTCCCTGGTCAATCAACACTGGTTCTACCACCTGGCAATATTTTTTATACTCTATTACCAGGCGTCATTTTTTTTAATTATATAGCCTATGTCACTATGCAAACTGAGACGATTCTAATGATATGTCACATGTCATAATCCGTCAAGCCGTTTGGGTTGTAGCGCGTGTCAAAGAAATGGACATACATATAAACAAACATACATACATATATACGCTGGAAAAGCATTATCCTCCTTCTGACGCTGTCAAGTAAAACTAGATGCGCCGGTGTTACCGAGTCGAACCACAAAAGTTTCTACCACGTTAAAATTGCATCGGATATAACGGTTATTTGTAACTTTCGTGCATAATAGCGGTTTGCCTTAAAGTTACATTTAGATTCGTAGTTTATCAGAACGTATACATCGAATACTATCACTATTTCAAACTTTTGGGGCATAAGACCGAATCAATATCAGTTACGCAAGGATCTCTGCGGTCATACGGTAAGCGGGTGTGATGAAGCAACTTTATAGATCTGATTGCGTAGCTAGATGATACAGTTATGTTTGGATATAAGGTAATTTTTGTATAGATTTATAGCTACGTATGCTAAAATAGTGTTAAATAATCTGCTATTTAACACTTACTCTTGGGGTAATGACGACTAAATTATTATGATTATTCCAAATTAGTTCTTAGGGGTAACATCGCCGTCCCCGTAGTTCCGGGATCAGTATAGACTTACGGTACCCCCTGCCCGTCATAAGAGATGACTAAAAGAGGGCTTCCGAGATCACGCATCCCCTGTTCGCGGCGCCGAGGACGGCCACCGCGCACCGGGGAGGTTTAAGTGCGGTAGAAATCACACGTAACCTGTCGTAGTTCCCACGGCGTCAGGTCGCTTTTGAAGGTATCCCTCTCGAGAATAAAATCTCATCGCATCCATAGTCGGCGGTGGCCACAATTGTTTTAAAAAAATAATATATGCGACTTTGAGATGTACGTTCTTTATCATAAAGGTATGAAGCGACTGTAAATTTGTTAAGGTTTATTGTTAAGCCCAAAACAGAAGCAAAAACTGTCACGAATGCTCACAAAACATTTCGCTTGACACATGGTATCTTGAAAGCCGTAGCAGTAAAAACGAATTCTAATATGTCGTGTGTACGATATGAAGATGAAACCGTAAAGGTACGATTGTACACTTTTTATGTTGTGTTAAATAAAAGTAGGTATGAGTTCTGGCTAATTCTGCTGAAACATATTTTACATATATTTATCAAAGAATCGAAGTAGCAAATGAGCATTTTTTTATAAGAATGACGTAGCAAACTAGCATGCTGTTCACTTGATGGTAAGTGGTCACTGCCGCCCATGGACACCTGTAAGCAACTTCATATAGAACAGAAGTTGATCACAGATGCGTTGCTATTTGAGGACTATGGTTGCCTCAAATATAAGTGAGCCGGCCACCACGCCACAAAAACGAAAGAACTGCTTCACGGCGGTGGTACTTCCCCGGTCTACCTACGTTGGTTCTACCACCTCGTATATACCGCTTGGAGCATGCCGTCTTTCTGATTGTAAGTGGCCACCGTCGCCTATTGATACCTGAGATCAACTCCAGATAAAATTTACCTTCTACGCGTCGCTACCGCTAAAGACTAAATTGGAATACCTCGGGTTAACATATTTCCCTTACAACCAGATACAGCAGAGCTTAACACTGCAATTATTAGGCAGAAATTGGCAACGTATTGGTGTATTCGGAGTTAAGCCGCAAAAGATTCTACCGCCTTGTTCCTTATTATTTGTACGTACCCCTTACAACTATATTCATTTTATTTTACAATTTAATAAAGCATGCGACACACTTATACTAACTGGTAATACCGTCTATCTTTTAAAAAATACTAGGATTTTCTCCTGGCTCCTGTGTCGTGGGTGTCATGGACACACGAAGACGAATACACAAACACCCAGACCCAGAACACAAATCTAAACTATCATTCAGATGTCTTTCTGGCCGGGGATCGAACCCGGGACCCACTGCGCGTTAGATCGGATGGAAACCGCTCCGCCTCGCGGGTCGTCCATCTGTATAGATGAGACACGATTCTTATCTAAGATAATCTCATGATCATCCTCAGATAAGAATTTGTCTCATCTTGCTTAAAACTGAGTTGAATCATTTCAAACAGTGTAATATATCTGCTTTACCGCACTCTTGAAACTTAAAACAGAATACCATCGCTATTAGAAATGTAAATCATAGAAATAGAACTTCTGTCGAACATTTTATGCTTATTCCATTGGTATTATGCTATCACGACCTAATAACAACGCGGCATCCTAGGTAGAAGTTTTTGGGGGAAAAGTAAATCAATAAGTACTTACGTAACGATTACTGAGGTCACATTGGAATAGCAATCATGTGGACATTTGTTGATTATAGATAAACGATCTATTTCGTCTGTAGCGTAATCGGTAGTTTATGTTATTATAATTGTGTTTTGAACCATATTTTTACAGAGCAATAACAACTACCCGCGTGGCGCAGCGGTCACCATACCGGTCTGACGCGCAATGGGTCCCGGGTTCGAGAAATATGAATGATGAGTTTAGATTTCTCTGCTGGGTCTGGGTGTTTGTGTATTCGTCTTTGTGTGTCAATGGCACCCACGATACAGGAGAAAATCCTACTGTGGGGCAATGAGTGTAGAAAGCGTGTGTGTGTTTTACTGTTCTCTATCAGTTCGGGTAAATAATTCATAGACTAGTAATATTAAAGGCGTAGAAGAGTAAACAAAATCAAATAACTTTCTGCTAATGTATACATATAAATATACGTGTTGAATGACTAATATAAATTGGAATTTTAATACATATTGTCAACTTCGTTTAAATAGTTGTGATTTGAAACTAGATGAAACGAATTTGCGTTACGAAGGAAGATGATTTCGACAAGAAAACTGTACAATATGAGCGCTGACTTCAGAACGATGATATCCTATGAACTATGTAGGTATATTTGTGGGCTATCTTGCCCTCCTGGCCTCACATACTGCTGTGTCAACTGAATAGGGGCGGGGATATAGCTTATCGGAGTCGCGAAAGCCTTATCTTTGCCCGGGCACATTCACAATAGAATAAATGGGGGGAGGAGATATCAGTTTTGTTGTTTTTGTAATATTATAATATAATAAACGATTTCTGCTCTCGTAATCCAACAATGAGATATATCCATCATGGTGGATGCCATAGACACACAAAAGACATACAAACCCAGAACAGAAATCAAAATACATCATTCAGATATCTGTCCGGCCGTGAATCGACCGAAGCCACTGCAGTGTATGACCACCACCCAATATCATAATAAGAAAACGGCAAGTAACACCAACCACTGTATAAAGGGGAATGAATAACAGCTGGCATCGTTGTGAATAAATGCTTACACAGGATATCGATATTTCGCTTCACTTTAACATATATGGTTGTATCGAAATAAACACCTCGGATTCCTTGAACACACTCCGGTTCACGCCGAATTACATTATCCTCTGTTTGGAAATAAGAAAACGCAATTCCGCGGAGGGAAACAAAAGCTACCGAAGGCATGTACAACTAAAGGAACTACGTACTTTTGAAAATTTGGAATAGTCAGCAGATTTTTTATATTCTCAGTCTGTTGTTAGGTTAGTATTGTATAAACAAAAACCTTCATTCGTATTCCTATTTGTTGCCCGTGAGATCGTACGCGTAGACTAAAACAAACATTTTATCCCCATAGGGGTGAAATATCTAAATATGTATCTATTCTTAGACGATAAAATGAATATATTGCAGGAATTTTATAATTCCAGGTTAAATAGTTTTTGTCACTGTAGTTCCGGGATCAGAATAGGGTAACGGTATCGGAACGGAATAAAAGGGAACTTCTGGGGTTGCAGCAAAAGTAGGAGCTGGACCTTCCAGCCAAGCGGCCCCAGGAAAGACGACGGCATGTGTGGACAAAACGATCGTAAAGTCGTATGACTATCTACTGATACATCAGATTTTTTATAGTATGGGAGTAGCGAATGAGCGTACAGTCCAACTGATAAGTGGCCACTTCCACCCATGGACATGTGTAGTCGACCCTAGGTAAGATCAAAGTTTCATCTGAGGTTAGCCACGGATATGGTGCTACCCCAGCGGACTAAGCTGGAATGCTTTGGAAAAGTATGTCTCCCATACCACTCCCGTCAGACAAGAATACAGCATAGCAAACTTCGTTAGGCAGAAATAAGGGTGGAGGTGGTTCTTCCTTAGTCGAACCACAAAGAGTTCTACCACCTGAAATTGGCGTCATCTTTAGCCCTACTCATTATTGGAAAGCATTTTATACCAACGAAAATTTGTTTTTCAAAGAAAAAAGTATTAGTGTATTCTGATATACCTTTTTTTATATAAAAAGATACTTCCTTCCTGTAAATCTCATTTACTTTTAGTATCATATTATGTGAAGCACCAGAAGATATTTGCTAACGGGAACGTTGTTAAAAGTTCCGTTATTTGATCTCATCTAACGTATTTATATAAAAGTTACTTTATGAAGTTTAATTATTTACTCATGAACATATTTTGCTTTTACACGTTTTATTAAATAATTATTATAAACTCGTGTGTTTTGATTGAAAGTGGAAGAAATTTAGGTGTTTTGATGTGAAACATCTATAGGCACAACCAGACTGTTGGCGTGGCGACGCTTACCGTGGCGACGGGTCGCCACGTTGTACACAGTCACACCGTACACACTACTACATATAGACTGTAACATACCATGGGTATGTATAGTTGATAGTTATATTGATTTTTTGTATTTAATGAAAACAAATAAGTATTACTTAAATAAATAGTCATAATTTCTATTAAAAACTGTCACATTTTTTTATTATAATTATAGTCTTTTATGCATATTATTGTAAGAACACGATGTTTCATTCCCAGCGTCCCGTGACTATACCGTCGATGTCGTACTATGCCCGTCTGTATTTTTACTGTAGCTACCTACAGCCTAATATTGACAGAATACTATAAAGCATTTTGCAGCAAATCTAGTCTAGATTCTAAAAGCATATTTTAATTCTACTTTGCGCTCCCAACTTTACACATTAAAACATTTAACAAAATGTTAAAGATAGAGGTCAGGCGCAAATAACATTTTCCGCTGAAAATATAAAATTATAAAGTCGGAAAATTTCACGATTCATTTCCGAAAGAGGTAATGTTTACGCTCCCGTAAAAGCGGCACGAAATCTCTCAGTTATTATTAAAACCATATTATTATTTGGTACTCACGCTATAAATATTATTTCAATAAGCCAATGACGCAAAGAGACGTGTTATAATTTTGTATTGTCAGGCCATTTCAAAGGGATGAACGATTTTTTAATTAACAGCTTTTTTTAAAAGCCTTTATTTATTTAACTTCCAATATTTGTATGTAAGTATGTTTAGGTCAAATCTTGCAGAACAGGTCAAACCTGAATTTAAGCCACTTAACAGTGCCCGATTGAGCTGAAATGTGGGATACACTTATGGTTCTATTGATAATGGAATTATAAATTTATCAATATTGTTATAAATCCAAAATGGCCACTGCAACAAAATGGCGGATTACATATTATATTTTTGTACAACCCACTCTATATGGATATCAATTGAAAGAGGCTTAGTTTGTAGAATATTATACAATACACCATGAAAACGAATTCAAATGAAAAAAGGCCTTCATCAAAAAATTGAAGATTACATACGGCATACTTCTTGGATTAATTCGTCGATACTCTAAATGAGGTATACTAGTAACATAATTAAAAACATTGTAACAAAAAACCCGACTGACTAAAACGATTTTTTTGTTCATAATGATATATATATTTAATTCAACGTTTTTTTTAGCTTTTGTTAAAATATTGACGTAAAAGTATTATAAAATATGTTTATTTAGATTGGTCTATTCACTAGCTTTCATTTGATACCCATATTGTCGTAATAGTAAAAAATATCGTCCCTCCTCTTAGTGTTCCCTCTATTTCCAGGCGCCATTTAAAAAATATATATAGCCCATGTCACTCTACAAATTGAGACGATTCTAATGTTATGTCACACGTCCCAATCCGTCAAGCCGTTGGGCTGTAGCGCGTGCCAAAGAAATGAACATACATACAAACAAACATACATACGCTCAAAAAGCATAACCCTCCTTCTGACGCAGTCGGGTAAAAATTAGACTAACTAAATGTGTCATCTCTTTCATAAAATACAGAGTGGCTCATATACGTTACATCAAGCTATGGCTTAGATACTCTTTATCACGGTCAGTTATGAAAGCGGCCTAGTTCAGTGGAAACGAAAAATTCATGAATGCCACACGCCGGCCACTGCAGAGATTTTTTTACATAGAATACCGACGTAGGTCTAACGATAAGCCTCGAATCCATATCAAAGGGTATTGCTCTATGCGCGACCTATATGTAAAATTTCGAAAAAGATACCGCGAATTTTGAATTTTACACGTGATTTTTCGCTTTACTGGTAATTCATTAAAGATGCTATTTCGAATACTACATGCAATATTTATATAGGAGATGATATAGAAATTTTGGTATTAACATTCATTCAATCTCACACGGCAGAGTCGGCATGAATATTAATACTTAATTTTGATACACGTTCTTGGTGTTGCATTGCATCACTTTCTTCCTTCTTTGAATGTCGTAGAATACTAAGGGACAAAATACATGAGATAGGGAAAGGCGTCTTTCTGAATGCTTGGCCCACTTTTGACTGAAACCCGCATTAGGAAGGCCTATGTCCAGCAGTGGATCTTAAAAAGCTGATGTATTGATGAACTCAAAGACATTTGGCTTTTGGCTTCAAAAAAAAAATAGCTACTTTCAAGAAACCTAATACAAACATTCTAAGGAAGTAGCAGTAATTCCACTTCATAACTTGTAGTAATACCAAAATGATTCTTTGGAAAGGTTCGATTATCCTTCTTGGAGGCAACCCTAATCTAAGAAGCTTAAAATATGCTCGGAAGCCTTTGAGAAGAATTGCGATAGGTACGTTATCATAACAAGAACCTACTGACTTATAGTTTCGTATAGAAATACTCGTGATCAAATCTTATTATACTTATTTATATATATGTATATATTGTGACATACGGCATATTACTGATAAATAACACTCTACACATACATACATGTACTGCATTTCTTCTGTGCCGTGGATGCCAATAACGGACATGAATAGGATAACATAAACACCGTGATTCAGACAATAAAATATTATCTAAATTTGTCATTTTGATATTTGTCTACCCGGAGATCCGAAATCCAGTGTGTAAAAAACATCGGACCGATATATTACCGCTCCGTTACGGATTATACGCTAAACCTAATGCCTTTCTGACTTAGGACTATCACTTTAACTATGCATTATTTTAATTTATAACATTGTTAAAATAACACAGTTTTATATAACTATGTTGTTGGTGTGATTGAAGGGTCTAGTAAGGCACAAACATACATAATCGACCTAAAGGGACCTCAATGATATATAACTAAATTATTATTATTAATAAAGTATTCAGGGTTGAATTATGTTGCAGCAGCGTAGTACACTAAAATTACTCGCGTTTTTTAATTATATTTAGATAACCTTAAGAATATAATCAATAAAATCATTTTCAATTATGAATATCTTTCCCACTTTAAGTAAAGACAAGATCTTAATTGGAGAAATCTCCAATATGTTAAGCCTGTGTAATATGTTTTTTAGGAACTATGTCAAAATGCAATACTACTTAAATACTCAACTTAGTTCCTAAAAATATATACCAGGCTTCAACGTAAGTCCAATTTGACATCCTAGTATAATTCCAGGCCTTAGGCGTTGTCATAGCCAATTAGGGCTAGAATAGCCTCATCGCTTATTCACGCGATGTTTGAAGTTTAAGGCCCCGTTGTAACACTGAAGTTTGCTCTTCAATTATCTCATTTTTTATTACATTGAAATGACAAACAAAGCGCAGTCTGTGAAATGATATCGTCTATCTGTCAACCCGTATACTTTTTAAATATTTTTCACAGATCATAAGAATACAAATACGAATTGACGTACCAAATTTCATACGTTTATGTGAAAAGTTAAGGAAGTTCTTTTAGGAGGACGATGGAATTTTTCGAGTAAATAAACACTAGTGCGTTGCCGGATTTTGGCGTCGTTAATAGATATAGGCTTTGCAATGTTCAGCTGCGGTAACTTATAAACATAGTATCGTAAAACATATTTGAGATTTAAAGCAACGTCTGTTTCGAACTAAAACATGTTTTAATTTTGTTTTGAAGATTACATAGTTATATATTTATATTAGTGTGTTATTATCTCTGAAGATAGAGAGGAATATTAAAATTTTGCCGTGTGATTTTGTGCGTTCATAGCTCTCTTTTTGTGAATATTGTAAGAGCGTCTTCTTCGGCGAAGACTATTGGCAAAAACCCTTTCTAAGGGTTTTTTTTTGGCAAAAACCCTTAGTAAGGGTTTTTGTCCAACAGTGGTTAAAGGTTAAAATATGGAATCATATCTCAATATTATTCTTTCTTTATTTGAAGACCCGCGTGGCGTAGCGGTCACCATATCTGTCTGACTGAGTCTCGAGGTTCCCAAGTTCGATTCCCGGCCAGACAGAAATATGAATGATGAGTTAAGATTTCTGTTCTGGGTCTGGGTGTTTGTGTATTCGT